>JAZGTK010008589.1:0-18127 GCA_036877625.1 Ambastaia sidthimunki
AAATGTGAAAACATTCACTTTATTTACAGCTTTTAATTAGATTTTACATCAGTGTGAAAGTTTTCAATGTAATCCGTCACATTTGACTTTTATATTTATCAAGACTGTGTGAACTTTATTATGACACTGTATGACAAATGGAGTCATTGAGGTCTTGGGCAATAGGTATTTCCCTCATTTGCCTAAAATAAAGAAGTAAAATATTAAATTTCAGTATCATTTTGAGAGTGTGTGGATACCCCCTCAATTGCATTTGAATAGTCTGAGACCCTTGAACTCGCCCAAACGTTTTGTAACATTAATCGCAAGTGTTCGTTGTCTTATTGTAACTTAGGCAAGGAAATGAACAAAGTGTTAACGTTCTATAAATATTTAATCAAAAGTTATATTAATAATTACAACCACGTGCAAATGATACATCAAAGAAAGTTGAAGGTAAACCAGTAGCTCTCTCTTCTATTTTGGGTTGTTTTTTTGCTTCCCCACATAAGTCTGCTATGACACATTCAGGCCCAGATCCTGTTGTTCTGTCTGTTAACTGCATTCTGTATTTACATTCATTCATTCAGTGCATTGTTGTATCTACGTCAACTGTTTACGGACGGCTTTAATGCATTAATTACACAATTGCAATACTTTGTGTGTGACACAAAGGTTAAGTGACACAAAGGTCCTCTGATGGAAGTCATAGCACTGCACGGTTGCTGTTAAGTAACTGCAGGTTTGTAGCTGTTTAATGGGCTGCTTGACTGCACAGTTAAAGCTTTGTTATTACAAGAACGAAAAAGGTGTGAAATTTGGCCCTCACTTGCAGCTTGAACTGTGATCACAAAGGGGTATGACAGGGGAAGTTGCTTAAAGACATTTCCTGTCATGGTCTAATAGATATGACTAGTAAAGAACTAACATTTGACACCTTTAACTGAAGGTTTTAACATAGATAATCTGTGATCTACTTTTCAGTCATGAAAGCCAGTGAGTTCATGAGTGAATGTGATTTTATGTAAATTCATGTTTGGTCATTGATGTGAATACCCAGCTCACAATTGTAGATTGTAAGAACATTTCCCTAAAGTTTCCATTAAGTAACAAAAATTTTAAATGTTACTGTTATGTTGTTGTTTAAACGTTCTAGAAAACGTTTTAAACTTTTTTTTAATGCTGTAACATTTTTAATGTTTAACTAGCAACATAAAAATAACATTTTTGATATGTATGATATATATTGTTAAAAACGTTCTACTGACTTTACTGCAAGAACGTTTTTGATAACGTTGAGAGAACTTTCACACAATGTTAGCCAACATTCTGAGAACATTCCCTGTTAGCTGGGTATGCCGGGTTCGCCCTAGCCCTCAGCCCTGTTTAAAATAAGAAATGTTTTGCGAAAGCACAACATGAATGATGTTTTTGTGTGTTTCTCGTCAGTCTCTGGCCTCAGCTGTGGTGCAGCTGCTGATGGCTCTGCCGCACGATCAGAGCCGCTGGACGCCGCAACAGTCTGGAGTCGTTTGTTTTGTGAAGGACAGTCTTCAGCGCTCCTTCTTTATTCGCCTGTATGACATCAAGGTTCGTAAAACAACACTTTCGTTATTTCTACCAAATGCTTCTAAAATAATAACATTGTACAGTGTAGCATTTTAAAGCTGCAAATTTTGACATTTCTGTTTGATAAATAAAATTGCATGTAGCTTTTGTGTTTTAACAGGTTTTAAAAAATCTAATCTCAAAATCGAATAAAGCCAAACTTGTATTTCCCGAAAATCTGACCTGACAGCTCAGTTTATAAATCATTATTATAAACTTCCACTGGGAATCAGGTTTAAGTAAAACAATTGTGTTGAACACTTTTTTTGTTTGTAATAAACAAAAAAGGTTACGGAGTGCAGCTTTAAAACAGCACATTGCACAATAATTATTACACGATATGTTATGTTATGGAGCCAAGATCACTGTGTCATTATTTATTGTTAACTACCTCCGTAACAACATTTTATTTACGTAAGTAATAATAAACATTCAAGCTATTTTCC
Source organism: Ambastaia sidthimunki (assembly GCA_036877625.1). NCBI lineage: Eukaryota > Metazoa > Chordata > Actinopteri > Cypriniformes > Botiidae > Ambastaia > Ambastaia sidthimunki. The sequence goes on from JAZGTK010008589.1 coordinate 2,034, forward strand.
ATTTAGTTCTGCGCACTCTTGGCTTAGATCTGTTACTTCCCCTCAGGCAGAAAAGCTGATCTGGGAACAGGAAATATATAACCAATTGATGTATCAAAAGGCCAGACCTTTCTTTCACACTTTTCCTGGAGATGTGAGTATCTGAGTATCATGTCTTCTTGATCAAATAATAACTTACACTGATGCATGTGCCTCATTACAGGCTCTGCTAACAGTCTGTATGGTTTTGAAATCTACCCACAGTACCAAATACCAACAGTGTTGTTTTGTGTTGGGGAAGTGTTTTATTTCTCTTTCCTGTGAAGTTATCTGAGTGTAGTTGTATACTTCCTCATAGCACCGTCTCTAAAAAGAAGTTTTTTGATAAATGTTTCATGTTAACTTGACAAATTAATAGATGCATTTAAAAGAATTTCAATTCCAAAATCAAATACAATAAAATAATTGAATACAATAAAAAATCATTTAAATGCACCTTTTAAACTGCATTATAAAAAGCTTTTGCAAATCAACATGCAGTTGATTAAAAGTGGATGCAAGTTTTATTAGCATGCCAACTTTTATGCATTTACAATTTGCACTTTGCACTAAAAAACACTTTCAGCTGAATTTGAAAACTCATTTTTGAATTAATGAATTAATTCATCTCTTCACAGGACTGCCAGATGGGGCTAAACTTTGCAGATGTAACGGAGGCTGAAGCTTTCTTTGCTGTGGTGGAAGAAAAGATCAGCCAGAGAAACAGTCGCTTTGGTATTCAAAAATAAATGCAGTTCTTGCGCAATATTGATTAGTTTCAAATGTTAATTCATGAACCCAAGCATTAAAGCTGTCTAATGTATTAATGCTGTCTAATGTTTTCTTCACAAAACTTACAGAGAAACAGCAAAAAAAAGGATCTGATTCTAGAGGTGAGTAATATCACTGTTCTTTCAGTCTGCAGGTTATCTGAATGAAGAGCATGTTTACAAATCACACAAATATGTTTTTATTGTTTTAGATCGTGGAGCTTTGCCACCACTTCCTCCACCAAACGGTAAGTAAGGTCACGTTTCTGTCTGATGTGCTTGTCTGAAGATTTACCAGCTCAACAGTATTTGGCTGCAATGTGGACAAACATACAAACTATTTTTTGTGGTGAAGGCATTAATAATGTGGGAATTAAATTCAGTTCAATACATTTTTAATTGCAGGCTTTGGTGCACCTAACATGCCTCCAATGGTGCCTGTTAACATCCAACAAATCACTCACTCCAAATCAAAAAAGGAGAAGAAAGAGAAAGAGAAGAAAAATAAAAAGAAAGGATTCAGACTTTTAAAAGGGGATATTGGAGCACCCAGCGGTTTCACGTGAGTCACCACACAGGTTTTTCACTTTCAAAGCCAGTGAGACACAATAGGTTTTGGAGTTTGAAACAGACTTTATTGAATGTTTGACTCATTTCATTTTTTTATAACCACAGACATGTCGGTCATCTTGGCATGGGGGGCTCAACCAGTTTGGATCCAGACCTGAAGAATCTTTTATCCCGTGCTGGAATCAGTGAAGCAGATTTAAATGATTCTGAAACATCTCAACTCATCTATGATGTCATTGAGCGTTCGGGTGGAATGGAGGCTGTTAAAAAGGCTGTGAACCAACAGGGTAAGTTTTCACTGTAACTACATTAAAGTATCTAATGTATCTAATGTCACAAGTCATAGATTTGTTTCATGTTGTAACTCTAAGACAATTGTTTATTATTTGTTTAGAGTCTCCTCGCCCTCCAGTTCCTGGAGGTCATCGAGGTTCCCTTCCCCCAGTGCCCCCCGGGTTCTCCTCAGCCCCTCCTCCTTCTCAAGGTCGAACAGGACCCCTACCTCCTGTCCCTGGAGCGAGTCAGTCCTCTGGTCCATTTTCTACACGTGGTTCCCTTCCACCTACTCCCCCAAGAGGCAATGCTGGGAACGTGCCCCCACGATCTGGAACTTTAGGGCCCCTGCCACCTGTTCCTCAGGGAGGGCGGAATGGGCCCTTGCCTCAGCCCCCAGGGGTGCGCAGTGGACCCTTACCCCCACCACCTGGAGGTCGGAGCGGATCTCTCCCACCACCCCCAAGTGAACGTAGGGAGTCTTTAACTCCAGTTACAGGAAGAAGGTCTGGACCTCCAGTTACTGAAAGGCGAGGTAGCACCTTGCCACCTCAACCTCCTGCAGGATCTTCCAGGCCCGTACCCCCTGGGGGAAGGAGTGGATCCTTACCTCCACCTCCACCAAGAGACAATAGTGGATATTTGCCACCTCCACCATTTTGTGAAATGCCATTGCCCCCTCCCGCATCTGACTTACTCCCCCCTCCACCCAGTGAATCATTCCCTCCTCCTCCAGCTAAAGACTTTACTGATTTTGCACCCCAATCTTTTCCCCCTGAATCCAGCTACCCTCCACGAAACAATAACCAGAGTTACGCTCCTCCTCCTCCAGTCACAGCCAAACCCAGCACAGGTGGTGCACCTCCACCTCCACCACCTCCTCCAGCTGCCCCACCTCCAACAAACTTTGGCAGCAACACTTCTGGGGGATCTGCTCCACCCCCTTCGGAGTCCAGTGGTGGATCAGGGGGCAGAGGGGCATTACTTGCCCAGATACAAACAGGGATGAAGCTTAAAAAGGTGGGTATATAAAATATAAAACATTGTGTTAAAAAATGTTTTTAAATCTTGTTTACAGTAAAATATTTAAACATCTTTAAATAATTTACATTCACACTTGAAAAATAACTTGATTTAAATAAATTTAAGTCTTTGTGAGGTTTAAGTTTGAAACTATTTACTAATGGGCTAAGAAAATATTTTTAGCTGTGGACAAGTAAATAAAAGCAGTTTTTTAATGTTTTAAACAATAAAATGTTGTTGTTGAGCCTCAGATTGGTGTTATTTATATTTCTAGCTTGAAATCAAGTTTTTTTCCGTTAATGCAATATGCTTAAAGATTGGGATAAATTCTTTTCCCAGGTGACTGCCAACCCTGAGCCCCCCTCACCTGTGCTGGATACTGGAGAGGGAATAGTTGGAGCTCTCATGATGGTCATGCAAAAGAGGAGTAAAGTCATCCACTCTTCTGGTAAACATTTACAGCTGGTTTTCCCTTTATATTATATTTAGTTAAATATGTTCAATTTGTATCTAACATTTCAATGTGTTTTGCAGAAGAAGACGATGAATTTGATGATGAAGATGACGATGATGAAGAGTGGGACTAATCCTCATTTTACTAGAAACCTTTAGCTTAGCATGTACCTGGGCAGCGTTCTCTGTCTCTGTGAGAGGCTACATCTGTTAATGTGATCACTAAAACAGAAGTATAGAAAAGTTATTTAAAAAAAACAGCAATAGGAAAGTCAGTGAGAGGTTTAAGAGTCATTGCTTGGTGAAATGTACAGTTTACTTTGCATGGCTTGTGTTGGTGGAAACACTGCACACTGAATGATGTTGGGAGTTAACAGAAGTGTACAACTTGTATTGTGATTATAATATGACTGTTAACTATTATGATGAAGACAATTTCTATAACTGTATCTATGTCCCGAATGTATTTGCCATATTTGAATACACTCCAGTTTAAATGTGAATTGGAAATGAGTCTAAGGCTTACAAATGATTGCTTATTTATTTAACATGACAACAACAACCAAGAGCAAGACGGAACATTTTAATTCACAACTGGACTATTAAAAAAAAAAAAAAAGAGACAAAAATGTGCAGTTTAGTTTCCATTAAAATGTTTCTAGATGTTTAGTTTGTTTAGATTTTATCAGTGTAAGTTTATATGTTTTTGTATTTGTAGTGTGATTGCTCAACCAGTCACAGAACATGGTACTTAATGCACAGCGTAAAATTATTGTTTAAACAGTGTCAATCATTTTAAAAGCACTGAAATAAATACATGCATGTCAATCATGCAGAAATGCCCTCCACCCTTTACCCAGAATCCTTAGCAACAAGGCTCATCCCATTCAAATATATACAACTTCAAATAAATATACATTACAAATGGTGAGAGACAGCCACAGTCACTGGACATGAAGGCAAGTTGTGCTCCTGCTAATTTTTGGTGCTCTTGTTAACCCAAGTTATCAGAATCCATACATACATTACTTATTAAACATACATATATTACTTTCAATTTCATATGGTCCAGATGGAACATCCGAAATTGCACTTGCCCAATGATGGAGTAGGTAACTTTTCTGATAACAGTATAATGGACCATTTCCAAAGTTTGTGAGTTTGTCTTCTTTAAAGGTGCTTTATGATTTATTGTTTGACTTTTAAGGTTAAGTGTTTCATATTCTTTGTTACTGCTTTCTCTTATCACAGCTTATTTCCCTGAATGGTGTAAACTCTTGCACTAACAAAACGTTGCTCTGTTTCAGCAGCCTAAACCAGCAACATTGGTTCAACCAATGGTGTCTGTTTGGGGCGGAGCTATCTGTTTGGCTGACCAATGACAGACAAGGGGGTGTGTTCAGGAAACCTGAATAAAAATGTAAATGTTTGGTGACACTAGTGGCACAAAAATGTCACACTTTACACTTTAAATCAAGGTGACCTAATATAACAGTATTTTTAAGATAATTTACAATAGTTTATAATACTGAAATGCACTTAGATCAGCTGGAAAACGCTCAGTGTAAAGAGTCAGTCAACACCCACTAGAATCCCAGACCTACAATGACTTTGTATCAGTGAATGAATGAACAATGAATGCATGAAAACACACAGATTTGCCTATGCAGGTGCATGAACGGATCAAACTAAGGGGACGAACAAATAAAGCTCTTTATGTCTCTCATTCTCACCCTCCACCAGCCTTCTGTGCTTCTGTGTGTCTGCGATTTGTGCGTTTAGGGAAGTAATCCTGAGGGTTCCCATCGGCCGTCAGCTGTTCCCAGTAGGTCTGGCAGTACTGTTGAATCAGTCTCATTTCGGGCTCAAGGGGAAGCGATGGAGTTGGGGCTGCAGGACTGTGTTGATGGTCTTTGTGATGCCTCCTGGTCTCCTCCTCCTCTTCGTCAGGGGTTGTGAGGGCTACCGCTATATCCCGGTCTAAGATACGCAAAGAAACACGAGCCAGCGTGTGTTTGAAGTTATTTTCTGTGGCCAGGCAGTGGTAGAGGCCTCCATCTGCCTTGGTGAGATATTTCATCAGAATGCCCTGCGGAGTCTTGAGAACTTCCCCTTCTCGATTCAGCTGTGATGAAAAACATGTTTAAGGCTTTCTGGGCTTTTGAAACAAAACGAAACGCAACGCAACACAAAATTGCAGAAGCTTACCATTTTTCGTCTTCCCTCTTTCTGGTAGAGCCACTTTATGGTCGCCTGTGGAGATCTTGGTGAACATTCCAGAAACGTGCTACTTCCCTCAACACCAAACTGAACTTTCTCTTTCAGTCTCCTTTCCACTATTTGACACAGCAAGAGATTTCAGTCAGACACTGTCTTTGTTTACACTCACACAAATGGCTGACATTGTTTTAATACCACACACAATATTTAAGGACATAAACAGGATCAGTATTGATTCTGTATTGACTTTTAATTCTATATAGCACAAAATATAAAAGTTATCAAAATATATATGTTGTGGGTACCTTTTGCAATGTATCCCCGGCACTGACGCAATGGGTCTCCATGTTTTACATCCTGTCTTCGGCTTCTCCTGAATGTACATTATAATACATTTTATTCTTCAACACATTATGTTTACACGATGGGACACAAGCCCCGGCTTACTCATCTGATGCTCCACAAATCATTTAAAATGCCTAATCATATTTTACTCTTGTAAGGATAAATATATAACAAACAACAAAAGACTTCAAATAATAAAGACTTTGTTTCTGACCGTTTGGTGGCTTGTGTAAAAGCAGAGCAATTTTCTCCGTCCCAGGAACAGTACGGGTCTCTGGCCAGGCAGCAGTCTGAACAGGCCTTTCCATAAACACCACACCGGTGCAAAGATATCTGGGTAAGACCTGCCTCAGAAGACACGTACAGCTGTTGCTGCAGATAAACGAGAAAAAGGTGTTTCTAATGGGTTGTAACTAACAATGATGGAAAAAATAACAATTCTATTATTTTAGCATTATAATCTCACCCTTTTAGCTGATATATGCATAGTTTTGATTGCTGCGGGTGTCTGTAGAAAAAGAACAGAAAAATACACATTTCATTGTAATATTAATTTATTGAGATCTGAGATGTTTTGTGGTTTTTGTGTTTTGATGTATTTACCCTGAAAACTTCCACTTCCTCTAAAGTGAGCTCTTCCATCGTAGTGGGATCTTTGGGCACGACTATAACTTTTTGGACTGTACCACGATCTGTGCGGGGAGAGGGAAGTGATGTTTTTAAAATACTCTAACTTATTCTAACACTGGCACATATTCAAAACTAAGGTTTACACACAGACTTTTTTTTACCTGTTCCCAGAAATAGAACCTCATAACGCCCATCTACAGCATCCACCTGGTCCACCGCAATAGTAGTAAACCGGTAGTCCACACCTGAGCGCACCACCAGAGGGCGCTTGTGAGTGGGATACACGTGGTGGTACATGAGAGGATGAGCGCGGATATAGTTCACCGCATCGTCTGAGAACTCCTTAGTGGAGTGAAGACCCGGTGTGAACGTTCCTCCAGGACACTAATATACAAAACAGCAGAAAGCCAATCAAATAATGTTTTATTTCATTTCAAATGTATTTGGACAAAGTGACAAAACTCACAGTCCCAGGTCGTGGATAAGGAATCTTTCCCGTATACATTGTCCACTGGTAGTTGTGTCCATGTTTATGAGCAAATGGGCCATTAAAGACGTTTCTGATGTCAGCCATGGAGTACACACACACAGCTGAGCCTTTAAACACAGAACTGAGAGAAAAAAACAGATGAAGAGTAGAAAATCCATTTATATAGTAATAGAAAGCCAAACTTCCTCAAAGATAGAGAGATTATACATTTGGATGAGATGGGAAGAGAGTGAAAACAAGGTGACAAATGAATGAAACTAGAGGTGTTTACCCAGACGTTGAGAAGACGGCATAAACCACAGGGTTTCTCTCATCCTGGGTGGGTTGGATAAAAACGTCCCCTGATACAGAGGAGACAACCAAAGTAAAAAATATGATGAGAGTTAAAAATGCTACATTTGTTATATCCATTTATCTGTAGTAATACTTTGTACAGGGACCATATGGCATATTAATGTTAAAGATAATTAGAAATAAAGAAAGTGGGTTTTTTTTTACTACATGGATTGATACATTAAATCCAGGCAGCCACAATATCACAAAATTCCTAATGCATATCGCATTTGGCATATTGTATATATTTGCTGATTCCTATGCTTGTTCTTATATCTTTATATTAATAAATCTCAGTTTTTATACAGTAATAATTTCACTCACAATAATATCACTCTTAGTCATTAAATTGGTTTTCCCCTGAATAAAAAAGCAAACATTGCTCACTCAATTCATCAAAGAAGGTTTCCACCCCATCATCTCCTATTACAGAACACACCAGCCTGGCCTTTAGAAATGTCGTCCATTTGTTCACCAGAGACTTCTGGCCACCCTCATCATTCTGTGAATGCACAGGATACAAACACCAACATCTGTTATAGACTAACTGCATTGCTACAGCTGCAGTTTTAAGTGATGTGTAACAGGACGTTGTACAGCTAACAGGGAACATTCTCAGAACGTTGGCTCTTTAAAACTTCTCTCAAAGTTTTCAAAAAAAGCTATTTTAGTAATGTTAGTAGAATGTTTTTTTAATGTTATATAGCATATATCGAAACAATTTATTCTTAAGTAGTTAGTGGAACATTTTAGGAATGTTACAGAATTAAAATATGTTTGACAAGCAATAAGGATAATACAACATCTAAAATTAGGAACTGAAACGTTTTTAACATTTTTTGTTACTGAATGGAAACATTAGTCAAATGTTCCTACAACCTAATATTGTTAGCTGGGTGCTCACCAGACACACTCGGCCCACTCTGGCCACCACACTTGGACTCGCTCCAGTTCCAGAATCCAGACTCTTCTCTCGGAAGAAGAAATAGAGTTTGTCATCGTTCTTCTCCGCACTGTCAGGAATCTGTTTCATCTGAACAAATACAGGTTCTGGGAAATAAACGGAACATGCATGTAATGTCCGTACAAATATTTACCTGGAAGCAAATCACCTGACCAAATATTTATTAGGTCTAATTGGAATGAAATCTGCCAATGTAAATGTGAAGTCTAGAAGTATTTACCATTGAGCCACTTAGAGTCATACTGTTCAGATCTCACAGCTGGCCGGCTCCCCATGGTCCTAAAGATGCCTGGATCAGTGCTCATGAAGTCCACGGCCACCCCTGCATACAGGTTTCCATCTAGATGGAGAAGAAGTGACAAGAATAATGAGCGTGTGCAAACCAGGGGGACAATTTTCCAAACAGCTGCGTTGTAGCAGTTACAGTTCAACTGGTACAGAATTGCAATAGCTTTTCAAAGTTATCAAAAACGTTCCTAACAGAATGTTTCTTTAACATTTTATATCATAAACATTATTCTTAAGTAGTGAAACATTTTAAAAACGTTTAAATAATATTCTTATAACCAAACAATAATGTTAATACAATATCTATAAAACTGGACATTTAGAACATTCCCAGCACTGTCAAAATAACCTTTTCAACATTTTTATTACTTAATGGAAATGTTACAGAAACGTTCTTACAACGTGAAATTGTTAGCTGGGTGCTTACTAATCAGAGATGCAATGTTCTCCTGATTTGGATCGTAAGAGCATTTTCCCCTTCCAGAATCCACATAGCCGGGAATTAGCCTGAAGAGGTAGTCCTGCAGACACCAGAGCAGAGACAACAGCTGTAGCCAATGCATAAAACCCTCATTTTGAGTCAATGCAGGGTGTGTGTGGTTACGCGTGTATGCATGTGTACCTCAGCCCTCCAGCCTCTGTTGATAAAGGTACAGATGGGTTTATAAGCTCCTGTACCACACGTGTACAGGTGAGTCCTGTTCCACGGCTCGATCAGACGCACAAAGTTAGCACACTCTCCCTGAAACACGTGTTCACGCAAAATGAACAAACTGCTGTTTGTTTACAGCAGAACACACTCTATCTACAATCAGTTCAGCAAGAATTCACATTATTTCCTAATTAATCATTTAAAGCTCCAGTCCTAACTTTGGCCTCTTTACCGCCATCTATGTTTGAAACATAACATTGCAGGTCACGTTACATAATTTTCATTGTGAATGTCAAATGAAGGAAAGCTGACATTTCCCAGGAAGTTGTTCCGACAGCTCAGATTCTAAACTATTATTATAAACCTACTGTAGAGAATTAGGGTAAAGTAAGGACACTGTTTTGACCACTGATCTGTTATGTACTTGCTCAACCGATATTTGTTCATTCCCCCCAAAAGTTACAGATTGCAGCTTAAAAGAATAGCTCAAACGGTCTGATGTAAACTTACATGCCGGCCTTTCCCAGTCATCTGACACTCTCCTTTTCTTTCTGCTGGAGCTGGCCAGTGAATCTGCAGACAGAAAACACCCACAACACTATGAGAACAATTCACTGACACTTTCATTCTTCTGAGGTCATAAACCAGATACGTTTGTTGAATACAATTGTATTGAATTGTATTCAGCAAATGAACTGTGACATTTTGTAACACCCCTTACAATGAGAGGCTCTTTGTTGACGTTTTGCATGTCCAGGGAGACCAGATACTCGCGGCTGCCCAGGTAGAGCCGGCCCTGGTCCGGATCCACATGCAGGATCCGGTAATCACTGGTGTTGAAAGAGAAACTGAAAGGTCTTGCTGTACGTGTGTCCATAAGTTCTGATGAATGACAAAAGCGTGAGAAACATCATTATGAATTATGTTGACCATTTCTGAAATCACCAAGCAGAGACAGAATTATTTCACTGCTCTTATCGTATTTTATCTTATGTGCCTGCTCGCCACTTTTCTTAAGCTGTTTAAACTTGTTAAAGAAACTTAGATGTCTAAAAACAGAGCTTATTAAAAAAACAGAGCTTGGCCTACCTGAAGTGTTTGTTTTTTCCACTGCATTGCAACTATTTTAATTTCAGTCATTACAATAAAGGCGATTTCATTATTTGCATCGATAATTCTAAATGATGCCCATTACAATATGAGTTTTAAGAATTAAAACAACGCTTACAAAATGCATTAAACATTTATAAGCATGCATAAAAAAGCTAACTTCTTTTCATTCACTACTGAAGCGTAAACACATAAATCATCAGTTACACACGTTACACGCAATATTTGCTGTTCCTTTTGTTGCAGTAGCGATTAAAGTCTTCCTGTATTTGTGATAACAACTTCCGATCCCGAAAACACAAACGTCCCAGAAGGACATAAACACTAAAGAAATACGGTATTGTACATTTTGACCAAAAGGGGGCGCTCGCAACTCTCTTTGTGTTTTTGCCTAAATCCACACACACACACAGACACACACACACACACACACACAGTAAACAAACTCTGTGGGCATTTTTTATTTCTGAAGAAATTGTTAAAATGAAAGTCTTGTAGTAGCAGCATTCAAGCTCTCCTCAAAGGTGGAAATGAAGAGTCAGGAAGTGTGAGTTTGTGACTCTTGGGATCAAACTGCACTTAACACAGTTCCAGAAACATTTCCTGAGTGCTGGCGAATACAAAAACACTTTCACATGTGGGCCAAATATTCAGTGCAGGTCATGGATTAAAATGTTCATTTCTGCTCAGTTATGAACAGGTTTCTTGCTGCCATAAGGCTTCAAAGAACATTGTGCCATGATGCAAGAATAGCAGCTGATGTTGTGAATGTTTAACAGTGTTTTGACTAGTTGGTTATGGCGTTATGAACAATGTACAGATAAATGAAGGCTACAGGAGAACTGAACAGGACTGTTCTTATTCTTATTTATCCTCTTATGTTGTTGTTCCAAACTTAACAATAAAACACTATTTTCCCAGCTAACAGGGAACATTCTCAGAACGTTGGGTAACATTTTCTAAAAGTTCTCCCAAAGTTATTAAAAACATAGCAGTAACACTGCAGCTGCAGTAACATTAGTAGAGTTTTTTTAACCTTATATATTCTGAACGTTCTTACAACCTAGAATTGTAACTGGGTTTATGTTACATAATTTAAAAATGCATGAACTGTAGTGAGCATGCATGGTACAGTTCACAAACCAGAAAAAATCAGTTTTGTCAGTTTTTGTAAATGACAGCCCCTGGTCACCATTCACTTTCATTGTATGATAAAAGTGTAAACATCTTGCTTCCCTTTTTTGGGAAACTATCCCTTTAAAACTTGATAAATAGAGGATGCTCGTCACATTTGTGAATGAGTTTTATTATCCTTTGTAGAATGAGAAGATTATCCTGACAGATGTGCACACACCCATGGAAATTTTGATGTAGAGGAAATCTGGGAATTTCATGATGACTTAAATGTTCTAAACACATATATATATATGTTAGAGTATGTATTTAGAGGATGCTATGGGGGGCTGCTAAAATAACTTCTAATGATCGGATATCTGTTGGAGACGGAACAGGGAGAGCAAAAGGGAAAGGGCTTGTGTACAGCTCAGTTTCCCTCCACATCCTTTATCGTCAGGAAAGAACACAGGACACGGAACCTCTGCCAAACCTGCGGTGGACCAAAGTGGACACAGCACAGGGTTCATTAGAATCAGGGGTAAAAGACACTGGTGCAAAGGTGAGTCACGACACGTGATGTCATATCCTGTTGTAATTGTTCTTAGGAAGCCTTTGTTATGTTTCTTAACATCTCAACAAAGGAATCAAAATAAACAGCCTCAATGTCCAGTAGATCCATCAGTCCCAATATATAACACAACACATGGAAAAATAAATACAAAACCTTTTGTGGGATAGTTACCTGATATTATTTTAATTTTATTTTGTTATTATAATATTTGTCTCATTATAATATCATTTTCCTACGCCCACATAAACTACTTTTGCAATTTATCGATTGACAGTCCTGGTAAAATGCATATACATATACGGGTGAAATTATACACTGTAATCAATAGAGCCATTGTAGAATATCCAGTTCGTCTTTCGCTGTTTCTGTCAGTTGGTTGCTATGTTCTCATAGTCTCCAGTTGAGTACACTTACTAGGGTCACACAAAGACCTTCCCTTTTCTGCAGGCGCCTCCGAAACAAAGACCATCCCAGTGGCAAACAAAGAACAATCCATCTCGGATAACAGCAGAAAGTGGAAAGGCCAACAAGACAAGTGGATTTTTCCGCTCAACTGTTCCTGATGTCGAGAAGAGGGCGGGGCTTGGGGCTCTAGTTGTGGTGATCTTTCCTGGGTTGTACACTGATTGCAATTCAGGAAAATGGGACTGCAGAAATTAACTGGATCTTATCCAAGGCCATCCAAAGTTTCGGCAAAATTACAGGGATGGGTGATGAAAGAAAGACAAAGCTAACAATAACCAGTTATATCCAAAGTACCGAGGGCCTATAATTCAACCCAGTCATCTTTCCAATGAGGTTTCATCAGGGGGGAATATGAGCCACAGGCGAGAAGAAATATGAAGAATGAGGTGATTGATATAGGAAACAGCTTTTATTTCTCATGAACCCTGATACCATTATTATAAATTTCCTTCAAGGCACTTTCAACTCTCAGCGTGATTTGATTGTTTGTGAAAAACAGCAGAGGGTCAATTGAATTCTTATAATCTTGTGGGTCATGGAGAATTAGGCCAGCAAACATTATTGCCTAATTAGAGCTGTGTGGCACATGGTACACAAACCTCTTAACACAAAACATGCCAATTGACCTATTCCTGTAGAGATGGTAATGCAATAACAAATTCGCAGCATGTTTTTTAAAGCAGCCAAGTGCACAAAAGATATATGAACCACTATTTATTGGTAATGAATAACTGATTTTCTTATTGTTAGGCATCGTGATCAGAACATGTCACATTCTCTCTCAATTTGTTTGTTAATTAGAGGTGTCAGGCTTTTTCAAAGAACAAAACAATATTATCATAATAAATTAACAGCATATACAGAACAGAAAGCTTCTGCAAGATGAGAGAGGAATTATATAAACAGTTGCTAGACAGTTTACTGTAGCGTATAATCAATGGAAATATGTGCTAAAATCGCATTGGGCGGTTTTAAAGCTTGAGTACCCAGCTAACAATTTTAGGTTGTAGGAATGTTTCCCTAACATTTCTGTTAAGTAAGACATTAAAAGTCTTGTTTTGACAGTTCTAGGAACAGTTAGGTTTTTTATGTGTTGTATGAACATTTTTGCTTGTTTATAAGAACGTTTATATTATAACGTTAACGTATATTTAAAATTCTGTTTTTCTGTATGTTCCACTAACAACATAAGAATAGCATAATATTACTGCATGAATGTTTTGATGGCTTTTTGAAAACCTTTAGACAACATTCTGAGAACAGTCCCTGTTTAATGGGGTGTTACTGTATCTTGTTACTGTATACAGACGGGCCATCATCTTTGTGTTTACACACAGCCATCCGCAGTTTACACAAGTCATCCGCAGAAAATGATTCTGGAAGAATTGCAAAATAACCTAAAAACAACATCTAAAAATAAGAGAAAACAATAATTTCACCAGGATATTCAAGGAAGAAGCCACAGTGATGTCTATGAGTGCTAACTCTCTATGTAGGTCAAAGTTACTGTACCATGGCAAGAAATGAGGCCACAAAGAAAAAAACTAACTACAATCGTGTGACCTGGGGGGAAAATGTGAGTTTTGAAAAGACGTGTTTACAGTCTGACTGGCACAATACAAACAAATCCAAGACTTTAGCTTATTTTCTGTCGGGTCACTGTATTTTGAGGTTCACCGCGGCTTGTGATCTTCCCAAACAACGCTGTGCAAAGATAAAATAACACATATATGAGACATATAACTGCTCTGTCATCTTTGGCTAATTATGTAGCATAGCTGTTTTCACAACTCCACCTTCATCTTATTTAGATGAAACATAAGATCTGAGAATTCCTCTTATCTGATTCACACCTGTAATTTCTGTTTACATGCGGGTATGTGTTGTTAAGAAAACTATATTTGAACCTGTTTTAAATGTGTGAATTAGAAAGCTGTAAGTACACATGCATGTTTCTGTGGAGTGTGTGTGCAGTAATGCATGGGCCAGAAAGGTGGGTGACAGTTAGCTTGACATAACTGACAATGAACGTAATTGTTCCATATGTTTTGAAGACATACAATTACCAGGAGAATGCTGGGAAAGAGTTTGTGGGAATATCCCTTAACTTCTTCAAAGCCAGAGTAGAACAAAAGAATAAGTACTGTTCTCTTTAATGCGTAACACTGAGCTTCTGAGGTATGCCCAGCTAACAGGGAACGTTCTTAGAACGTTGGCTAACATTTTTAATATATCATATATCTTATAACCAACATCAAAACATGAATGTTCCTAGACCTTTGAAAATAATGGAATAACGTTAGGGAAACGTTCTTACAACCTAAAATTGTTACCTGGAATGGGGTTAAATGTCACAGTACCATTAGTTTAGAAAATCAACACAATTATTTACACCTGAACATTAAACACTTAACACAAAAATACCATTTCCGGTGACTTTCCATGTTTCACTTTCCAGTATACGTTCCACTACTAGTATAAAAACTGATGAAATGCAGGAAACACTTTTAACAATAAATAATGTACGGAATATGAAATATGCTGCATCCGCCCAGATCCCACCTCACCATGGTAACAACATCCACCATTTGTTTTTAGCCAAGAACAGCTTTGCACTGGAAAAACCTCTGCATACATTTGTGTTTGAATATGTGTGTGTTTGGGACATGTGGGTGTATGCACAGAGAAATAAAGAGGCTGAGTGTTTTAGTACGCATAGACAAGTAATGATCCAATATGTGCTTACCTTTAAAAGCCAGGTGCACTCTGGGAGTGGGCCGATGTGTGCAGGTCGCTTCAAACACGAACAAAGCCCACAGCAGAAGAAGTAGTCTAGTTTCCATAATTCTCATAGTAAGACCCTTTTGCAGGCAACCTATCCAGATCCACACAAAAGATAAAAATAAGTTAAGGTGAAAAGACAGAAAAAAGGAGTGGCTAAATTTATCCCTGATTTGGACAAAGGATGTTTCTGAAATGACAGAAGAAGAACACACAGCAGGAGGAAAAAAATAACTTGAAGAAAATGAGAGTTGAAGTGCAGGAACACAGACAGAGAGAGTTTGATTTACACAGGCAATGAAAGGAACAAGTGCAAATAATAAACAAACATGCTTACGACTCAACAGCCTGCAGTAATATTTACGACCATGTCATGTATTTAGCCAGAAGTTTGAACCAACAGGCAAAGCTGTGCCTGTCACGCCTTCTCCAAAACAATAATTCCACGTAAAGACAGTTTTAGGCCTGCATTTATGGGACATTGTGTCAGTATTGTGTCAGAAAAAACAGGTGCTGCTGAACATCTACAATCATCCTGATTGTAGATTATAATGTGATTTGTGTACAGGTTGGGAAGCGGGGGTCGAAAACGGGTGGCAGAGTAAAAACCAGTGCTTATAAAAATCAGCTTTGAGTCCCTGGAGAAACTTAGGGTGGCAAATCACTTTAGGCATCACGTTGCTCATTGTTATAACTTAGAAGATTTTGCTGGAGTCCACGGCTGCCTATTTTAGATCTGTTTCCATCAAATACTGATCCTGGGCTCCTGTCATGACATCATCAGCTTGTCAGTGATGTATGTGGGTGATGTCATCGCAGCAGGCGCTCGCATGGCTGGGATTTGCAAGTCCATGCATTCAGATTGAGATGTGTGATTAAATCAGCTTAAATCTGTCTGGGGATAGATGCCAAGTTGCATTTTTATTTGCATTTATAAGCACTGCACCTGCGTGTAGCCTGCATGCAGGCCAAAGTTTACTTTTGGCTATTTGTGTGCTGTGTTTCTTGTACAAGTGGAGGCA
>JAZGTK010008590.1:0-18125 GCA_036877625.1 Ambastaia sidthimunki
GGGAGCCGTCCCCGGAGTATTAGCTCCCGCTCCCTCTGCACTTCCTGTTTCCTGTCTCATCATTTCCTGTCATGGACTATATAAGCACACTCAAGCCTCAATCATATTGCGAAGTATTGCCAGTATCATTGAACTGCCTTACCAAGCGTTTATACTCTGGATTGTTCACCTGTGTATGTTTTGCCTGTTCTCGTTTACTGATTTTTGGATTGCCCTGTTGGATTTGTTTGCCTCTGGTTTTGACCCTGCCTGTTTACTCTGCCTGCTTGCTGCCTGCCTCGACCCTTTGCCTGTCCCTCACCTTTGTTTGTCTGCTGCCTGCCCTGACCATTGCCTGTCTCACGTTTATGTTATCTGTATATATGGATCTGTCTAATAAAACGCACATGGATTCCAACTGTCAGACCTCTGCGTCATTACAATCATCAGTTAACAAAGAAGTTCACTGTAGTGAAACTATTGTATAATGCAGGAATAATACAAATTACACTGTGTGGGCTTGTAAATAGCAGAAATAACAGTCTCTTGTGGTCCATATTCAGAGGTATCTGTTTACTCAAAACACACTTCCTCAGACACAACAGAAACCTGAACCACTGATCTGCCATTTATAGAACATCATGTTTAACTATTATCCTGCTTCAGACTTATGGTACAGTAGATTTTACCTGAAGGTTTGAGTTTAGTTTTGAAGTCCTGAGTCCCATAGATGCCGTTGTTGACTGGTTCTTCACCAGATAATAACATAAGAATTTATAAATTCATTTATTAAATGAATAATTATGTTAATATAAAGTCTTTTGCTAAAAGCACAAACATTTAATGAGTAAGAAAGTACATATAAGGGATAATGCACCTGTAAACTGTGGACTGAAAAACCTTTTGGGTTGTTTGACTTTATATGGGTTACTGGGAAGTAACTACCAGGTTTCGTGCTTCAGGGTTTCACTTCATATACAAGGACACACTTTTGTGTGTGTGGATGAGGGGTGTTGATCTGGAGACTTCTGACACATTCTCACACATACATAAACTGCAATCTCTGGCCTGACTATGAATGGTCTATAAAGGTTTTAGAAATCTCCAGGAATTTTCATAGTTTCATAGGGCTGTCAGGGCATGTCACACTTTAAACATCATTTACAGTATATAGTTGCCTTTGGAGATTAGAAGATGATTTTCTGTAAAGCCACTTTAAAACAACGTATTGTGAAACAAATGCAAATAATATTGACACAACAACATATGTATTTGATAAAACAATATTCTAAGAATTTTGAAATGCTTAGCAAAAATCGTTTTCAAGAAAAAAAAAGAGTAGTAATTAAGTTTTTTTTAATAGATGCATCTCTAAACCTTCAACAACTCTTAGTTGACAGCTGAAGCAGCCAGCATGTCTACAGAAAACAGTGACCATGAATGTTGTTTGTTTATGGGACAATATCACAGAACAGAATATTAAATAAAGCAACTGCTGCTCAACATCACTTGAAAGCTCTTCAGATGTATATAAGATATGCAAACAGATGGAAGGTTTCATTCATGTCTGCTATTTCTTGTCTTGTCAATTTGTTGCTGCAACCCAATGAATTGAGTTTCATCTAAAAATTCAAAAATTTAAATTGTAGAAGTAAATCAGCAACTTAGACACTAAAGGTAATTCCAAATTTATTCCCATGCAAGCACCAATGTTTTATTGAATAATCAGTCAATGTTTGAGAAACAAAAAAATGTATTTTTGCCCTACACACTGTAATTGGTAATTGGTTCAATTTGTTACTTGCAATGCCAACTACAAGCTTTAGTTCAGAAAATGATGCTGTCACAACCGCGGAGTGATGGTTAGTAGTATTACGCTATATTTAATTTGTGCCTAAATAGCAACTTTTTTGCTATCAAACAGCTTAAAGTTTTATTAAACCAAATGTTTTTCCTTTCAGAAGCTTAAAATATAACTTGAGGAGTAAATTAGTATTTCACAAAACTGTTTTGAAAACAACCTAATATAAAGATTTTTTTTTGTATTGTCTTGTGTAACTGTCCACTTTTCTCACAATCTTGAAAAACTTGACAAATTTCTCTCAATAGTTTTTGCCAGACTTTTAAAACCTAGATTTTTCCTCCAATAAAGTTTACCTTCTTCCTTTAGCCTTCAGGATAGCTAAACTAAGCTGGTCTGTTATTTTATTTGTGAGGCCTTAAAAACACCCTTACACTGGCTTCACACGGTCTTACTGTACAAATATTTATATGCAATTGTTCAAAACTTTACAGTACCAACTTTGAGAACATACTATAAAAACCTCAGATTATGCTCTGGAAGCATCAAGAAAGAAGACGCAGCAAAATAGCACCGGGTAAAGTTAAACTCTGCCATAAACTCTATTCTACTTTCATTTACCATTTACCATTTTCATTACCATTTAAAGAAGTTCCCAAAGAATTTGGTACATCATTGTCCACAGCATTGTTCATTGGCCATGCCTTCCATCATTGCCTTAGATGTGTGTGCGTTTGAATGTGTGTGTGTGTAAATTTGTATGAATGTTTATGCACTCTGTGCGCATGCATGAGAGTGAAAGAATGATAAATGAGCCATATTAACAGAGAAAGGAAGAGCAGAAGAGAGTTTTGTATGTATGTGTTGACTAGAAGCTTTATTGGCATTTCAGAAGACATGTGCCTCCCCCACCCACATGCTTGATAACCCGGTTAGCTGCTGTCTGACTAATAAGCCATCTTTTAAATGCACACATTCACATTTACTGAAAATGATTCATCATTCACCAACTTATACATTTTCTGTAAAAACAGCTACTTATCAACAACAAAACACCACATAAAAAAGAGAAATACAATGACTCTGTATGTGTCATAGTAAAGAACAAACTATGAAAACTGTAAAAACAAAAACTGTAAAAAACAATGACACAATAAATGACTAAAGCATTTAAGTTTTGCAGTCAATATAGTAAATATTTAAAATTTGCACATACATGTGTTCATACAAATACACAAAAATATTGACAAGATAACATTCATATTCAAGAGTAAATCTCAATTAGCAGGAAGTCTTCACATGGGCTAATTTAGTGCATGGCCAGGTTCACATACTCCAGTCCAACATTTTTAAAGCACAGTGTGCACACCGTGTTTTGTAAGTACCAGGCAGTTTCTGATAAGTCTATTTACAGGTATGAATGAAGATCCATTGTCAGGTTATTCCCCGCCGAACACCCAGAAGCCTAACTTCAGCCTAGCAACAACCTACTGGTGCGGTCATGCTGGAACATCAGAGACCCAACCGCAAAGCTGCAAATCTCTTTCTTTTCATTCAATGAAGCAGTGAAAAAACTCAGAAGGACAACAAAAAACAATTGATAAACAGAGCTGGAGCTCTTTGAAATGGGAGGTGAAGACTATGAGCGGGAAGAGGTTCGCAACCGCCTGCACGCTGGTGTTTTCCCCCAACAGGAAGTCGAGGTGATGGGTAAAATTTTTCCGTGAGCTTCTCTTGCGCATACTCACTGTATCAGCACAGCAGACATGTTTTGGGTAGACGCAGAGGGAAAGTGTCATTTGTGTCTGCCAATGTAAACAAATGATGTTATCATCACTTTCAAAGAAATGAAACCTGCTAGAATGTGTGGGCCATCACTAGGATATTGATTTCCACTCCATTATTATTACTAATTAGTCATTTTCCAGTTCTGAAACCACAAGCAGTGAGGGCAGATAAAACAGGACGTAAACAGTGCATACATTTGTAGAACTAGAGGAAAACCTAAATGATAGCTTAAAAGAAATATCCACTGAATGATTTTGTATGAAATACTTTAATATTTGTTGATATTACATTAATTTATTTAAAGAAAATTCTAAACTGATTGATAACTCCAATGTTATTGATTTATACCAATTACATCTATATTTTTTATCTATAACCCACCAGTCTGACAAACAACCACTTTAAGATCCACTTTAATGTGTTTCAAAGAAAACATCTAGTGTACAACATAATGCATATGCAAAGTATATATTGCTCAGACTTATGATCTGTGATTCTTCGGGTTGGTAATAGGGCCTCTGACCCTAGATAAGATAAACATCATAGAGAATGTAGCGGTAGAAGTACAAAATGATTGAACTGTTGCAGTGTAATGCATGAGAACCGCATGTAACAACCGTTTCATTTTATAGAAGCAATCTAGTTATAAAATAGCAACAGGGATAAAGTTATAGACTGAAATGCTGTTTAGTAACTGACTCATTTGGGACAGAACCCAGGAATAAAGGTCATGACTTCCAAATGAGATGTATTGAATCATCATTATTGAAACAGAGACTGCTGTCTCTCTGAACCTGCTCACTTCACCGTTATACCGTGAACTCTAAAGCTCACAGGATGTTTCTGGTCATTGACAGGAAATCTTTTCACTTCTTTCATTCCTCTAACCTTAATTCAAAAAAATAAAATATTTCTGTGATTAGTTTATATCTGATTTACACTTATTGGCATCATCTGTGCGTAACTTTCTAATAGCATTAAATGTTTACATACCTGTACACATACATGTTTATTGTGTCATTGGTACTGAGTACACTGTTATTATGGCATACTGTTTAATGATGCAATACTGTAATATTTACTAATAATTCAGATATTTGATTGATTGATCGTAATAATGAAAGACTGATAGGGTTAACACACATCTTACTGGATAAATAAGTATGACCAGAGGTCCTGTAATTTTCCAATACGGGTAAAAAGGCTGAACTAAAATACATGGGTGTTTCAATATACATATTTAATAAATACAAAATGTCATTTTATTTCATTCAACATTCCTCATAGCTCTAGGGTAGGACAGTGCTCCAATATTCCATTTATAAAAGGCCTAAAAAGCAACATTAAACATTTCAGAGTAAATGGAAACTGCCTGTTCCCAAACTAAGAGTTTCATTGCCTTTCATCTATAATAAATATTTGCATATACATTTACAAATATGTTTCTACAAAACATTTGAAAAAAAATGTGGAACATTCAATTCAAAGTGTTTTTTGTCATATGCACAGTGAGGAAACCAAGTTTCCCTGTGCAATGAAAATCTTACTTTGCTGTCCACACTGAATGCCACATACATACAACAAACAAGTAACAGAAGAGTGATAAGTGTATCTATGGCTAACGATATTTACATGAAAATATTAAGTGTCTAGTGTGTAATAAAGTGACTAGTGTATAAAGTGTAATAAAAACTTATATAATAAACGCTACATGATATAGTGTAGACAATAAACATATTAACAATACAAAACAGAACAAAAACAACACAACAGTGCAGTGGATAATAGCAGCATGTTGGGTAGCAGCAGTACGAGAAACGTCATTAAAACATTACATTTGTGCATGAGATGACAGTAAAGCATGTAAACATTGAAATGTGCAAATTGCAAACATGAAATGTAGCCGTGGGGAAGAAGGATTACAATGTTTTAAAAACTGTACAAATTTAGATAAAAAACTGTTTCAAGCATACACACCACTGGCAGAGACAGAATAAATCACTTCAGCTGATGGTATTGTACAGTTCTTTGAATCATATACAGTAAACTGCTGTGTCACAAAGGCACTACACCCCCTCAAGAGCTGTGCTAGAATTATGTGACTGTACTCTGGGAAATAAGAAAATTTCCCCTGGTTAACATCGGCCAGCTCTGCTTTGAAGGTGGGACAGGGGAATGAAATTTTCTATTATTGGGTGTATATGAATGTTTGTGGGGGTTTTGGTAATGGGGAAATGGGTGCATAAGGGATATGGGTCTAAAAAATGTATCTGTCTGTTAAATTGTTGTACAAAATCAATAATCATTAAACCATCAATAAATTGCAGAAAATCCCTTTAATACAATATGTGCTGAGATTTTTTAGCTAACTCTTAAGAACTTAGGAATAGATAGGTATACCTGTATAAGAATAGGTTATTACTTTCCTAACGTTTTAGATTTTCAGCTGCTGAGCAAAGATAAGGGCAACAAATAATATAAATGTACTTTAAAGGAGATGCCGGGTCTATCTAGGGACCAGCATATCCTGACAGAAAAAAATGGCTACAAGAGTTTGAAGGTTTTGTTTTGTGAAATTGTTTTTCTTTTAAATTTCCAAATTGAACCGCCAAGTGGCTAAAGGTGGAACTTCACGTGTGTGTGACGTTTTATGCACTGTAAATGTTATGTATTATGCTGTTATGCATTATGTATCATTCAATAATTTATTTTATTATTCAATAATCAGCATAAATTGTTTTATTTTATTATTTTTCGTACACAGTTAACCTGCTTACATTTCTGAAATGTAGGTTACATGGGAAGGCTGCTATGGTCCATATACCTAAAGTCTACCTCTATATCTATCCCTGGATTTACAGAAATTCTCATCTGTCTTGTTTTTTAAATGATTATCCTTTCTTTACTTTGGCATTCTATGACAAGGTATTGATACAAATACATTGCATAACACATCAATCAAAAATGGGGAATGATGATAATGCTAATAAATAATATTATCTATGTTTACTTTACCAAACAAACAGTGAGAGTCAAGAGGCTAATCATGTTCATAGTCAGTTTTGTTTTGTTAATGCTGAAAACTTTATGTTTGTATGATATGGATGAATATGCTAGATATGATCAAATCTAATATTTAAATTCCTTACATGTTAGAGAGTTTGACTTTTAATTTAATTTCACTATAGATGTATTTCTCCACCGTGATGACTTAAGGATGTGCTAAACTATATACTACTGTCTTTAAATGGTCTTGGATAAACAAATTGAATGTCATTGTCAGTAATTAATTTGGTGAATACTGCATTACGAGATTCACGAGAGAATGAATTTGTCTTCTTAATGTTCAAATGCAGTAATTACGATTCATCCAACCCACTCGAAACATAAGACACAAAAATGAGAAAATATGAATTGTATTCGTTTTATTTTTCATCCATAGCTGCTCAGACAAAATCATAATAGGCTCCTGCACCTACATGTTGCTTTGCTGTGTGATTACCTGCAAGTGGAGGCGTGATTCTGGAAATCAGGTTTTGTTTCCCCTAGAAAAGGGACCACAAACTGTCCTGCTTCTTATTTTTTGGAGGTAAAAATAGCAGGAGGCAGAAGTGTAGACAGGAACCTCCTGAAAGGAGTGTCATTTTGGCTGTGTTAGTGCCGTGATCAAGCTTAGGTGAAACCTAGTAAGCAGAAGTGCTACCTGAAGAGACTGAGGACAGTTTGAAATCTTATTTCACCTCCATTTGATCTATCACTGTCAATAATCAGTTAATCATGGATGGAGAACATTTAATTATATTATTTGCTAAAGGCAGGTCAGCATACAGAACCTTACATATGGTCAGAATACTGTCATGTATCATCACATTCTGACCTGACCGAGTCTTTTTAGAAACCAAGCTCCAGATTCACAGGTTTTTAATGTCAAAACCACATTTTAAAATAATTATTCATAAGAAAGCTGTTGGAAGTTATATCAAATATAAACAGCAAAATAAATAACAACAGAATAAGCAGCTGCAATGGAGATTTTGGATTGTAAGAATGTAAGATTCTGCTGCCCCCGTCTGGTCCTTGTACAAACTGCATCCTCTTCCAATGTGATTGCTCGACTATTAAAGCGCAAAGAAATGTGGACGTCTTACTTCTTCTGCAAACCCTTTTTGAGCATTATTTGCATTACATCGGTAATACTGCAAATGAGCAGCATTAGCCTATAATTGCCTTTGCGTTTTACTGTTTTATAGCCAATCCAGGAAAACTCCAGTAGCGGTTATAACACGTTTCATGCGACTCTGTAGTACATTCTGTTTCTCTTTTGTGTCCATTTTGTTCATTGGTTTTAACCTTTTCCGACATTGTATTTTTTTCATCGCGAAATCATTTTAGAACATATCCTAAAATCACGTATTTGACGCTGACAATTGTGTTTAGATTTCCACATTATCTGATGTAAATTAAACTGAGTCATTTAGTTATTGAGTTATTTAAACCAGACCTCATTTTTTTAATAACTAACCAACTAAAATAAACAGAAATTTTAAATTAAGTTAAATTCATCTTGCACATAGACCAAACACTTTTTTTCCTTTCTATTCAACTCTATTTCTTTCTCTTTCATTCTTTCTCTTTTTAACTCTGCCTGTGCGTCTCAAATTAAAATTAAAGATAAATACAGAATTATAGTTTTAATTTACTAATGTCTAAAATCAATGTACGTTATTGTAAAGTACAATAAAAGCATTATACTAAACAACTCTGGACGCTTTTACAATAATAAATACATTTTGGATGAATCATTTTTGGGGGGTGGGTGGGCATGTATGCTGTTTTGCTTTTGTGCACACGGTTGCTTTAGTGTGTATGTTTGTGTCAGTAAAACGAGGCTGGCATCGGCCTTGCTGAGTGGTTTGTGTTTCATTTTCAGATGACAGCTCAATGGGTGGTCCCAGCGGTGCTAAAGCCCCCGGCAAATGAAAGAACATTGCACACTCTATTCTCTTTTAAAACACTACAGCTGTCTGTGCGTCACGTGTTTAACTTTTAAATAAATCAAACACCTATAGATCAAGGCGAATAAATACATCATCTAAACGTTGCCAAACTCTCTGCAAGGGAAAACAATTGAATATAAAGGTTAATCATATTAGGCCAGGGTTTATGTTTAAAGATATAATGCTGGTAAACAGATCCGTTTGCAGGCCATTCGCCTGACTGGAAGAAGAGGGTGGAAGGTCTATTTTAAGATGGAGGTGGCAGCTTGCAAAAACTTTGCTGTCACTCAACATGACTGGCAGTGTTCCAGGACATTTTCAATTTCAGGAACTGGAGGTAAAACAATAAACAAGGTCCAGTCGTTTCTCAACCCCTGATGGGAGATTAAAAAGGAAGACAGAACATACACAGAACACACAACCTCCCAAGCTCTCTGTCTCTGTTCTCATTCTCTTATTCTTTTGAGCCCACATAGCCATTCCTTTACTTGATGTGCCCTGAAGTAAAAATATGCTATGAAGTGTTTTAAGTTTTAAGCTTTAATATATAAATTTAAAATCAGTTATGAATTTGGAGTTTTATGCCAAAACTCCTTTATTTCCACTTCACATATAAAGTGTTTATTTAAAATGGTTTAATATTTAAAGGTCACATTTAGACAGCTTCAAAACAAAAAGGCAGCCATTTTGGTTTGAAATGTTGCAACCCATCATGGTTTAGAACATCTATGTCTGTTATATTTATGTTGTACAAAAATGCAAAAGATACCAGTTTCAAAATGAGTCACATACAATTAGTCAAGCATGGATTATTGCCTCGGGGTCTCCAGACTGCCAGGGATCTCGAGCCCACAGTCCTGCATGTGCCACAACCCCCATCCCCCACAATGACATCAGCATGTAACATCACATTTGCATAAGGTATACTTGAAATTATGAGGAATTCTTCATGTGCTACAGTTTTTCACTTGTAATTTTGATATAATTACAACAAAACTACAACAAAAACGATAAGTACATACTATAACTATAAGTATACACTAACTATACGTAACTTTGCAACTACATGTCCACTAACTGTCATGAGAGTATTGGTAGACAGATAGTTTAGGGTTAAAATGGTTTAGGGTTAGAATAAGTTGACCTACTTGTCAAAGTTACTTATAGTCAGTAGAATGTCTGAGAGACCATCACAAAAAAGTGTCTACTTAAATTCTAATAACTGGTACTTGACAAGTATTTGCAAAGTTATACTGTAGTTAAAAGAATTTGTGAAGCGGACTGTTGAAAGAGTGTTATCAGTATTCTTATTAAGGTGTTTCTAATGAAAAAACTAATTGGATGTTCTCACAAATGTGAAATGTCAGCAAATGTCAGGTTTTCCTTTTTTTTGAGGACAGTTTTTTTGGATGTCCACACACAACTGGAGAGATCTGCTTTTCATCAGGCTTTGCCTCGAACAGCTGGAAGCTTTCTCACTGTCTATAATCCATTATCAGAGTAAATGGATGCACTCCCAAAGAGATCCTTCAGTGCTAAACATGGACAAAAGACTCAATTTGAACCCAGCAAATGGCGACCCAGCATAACTGTAACGAACCTAGAATTCAAAACCAAATATGTGGCAGTCAAGAGACTTTGAGATCGAAATTACCAATTGAAAATTTTTGCAGACAATTTTACAAACTAGTTTAAGAGGCTCCTTGATAAAAACTCCCACAATGTATGTATGCGTGTATATTTTAAAAATATATCAAAAATAAAATATTGATATAATAGGGCACAATGTACTATATTATTACTATTAATATAAAGGAATTTTCAGATCGCTCCTTGTGCATGTGTAAAAAAGAAAGTTTATTACTGGACCACTCTGAGGAGATATAAACTTGTTTTTTCATTTGTGTAAGGTGGTGAATTAATTTAAACGTAGTCAAACATTATTACAGTATTTTCAACAATATTTAGACAAGTTCTGCAAATTTTAGTAAAATTATAAATATTTTATGTACTATTTTGAATAGTCTGTATACTATTTTATAATAATTTGATTGTAAGGTTATGAATAATTGTTGAGTTTGAAATAATATTTATCAATTTACATGGTATTCTTAAGCTAATAAATATAACAATAAATAAAATTGAATAAAATCCAGAAATCCAGTGTTTTAATTAAATGAAAACAATGAAACTCATTCATACCGTTAACATATTAGGTTATTTTAATATTATTTTAACCACAAGTGTGGCCTTATAACTTTTTTTCTACAGCAGATTCTTTCCCGTCCAAACTTTTTCATAAACTTTTGCCCTCTTGTCAACACTCGAGAGACAAAACATTGGGGTTTCAAAGGGTCACTGACTAAGCCTGACCTTTGCTTGACCTTTCATGAACTCAATGTCTGTCAGCCAATCTTGAGCCGCTCCAAGTGTTTCTAAATGAACAAATCACTCAGATTTACTACACACTAACGAAAACAATACATCCATCAGGTCTGTTTTATCTTATAAGAGTTTCATTTTGTACTAATAATATTTTTTATTATAATTTTTTATCATTTTTAATTTTTACACAAATCTTTATAATTTAGTGAAGAGAAAAAAGAATGCAAAATTATATTATATTAATTATATTTTTAAAGATAATAATATTGCTGATTTTACATAATATTACTGAGTTAATAAATGACATGTCATCGTAGTTTTCTGGGATTATCTCATAGTAATCAGGGCAACAAGACAAGCAGTCTCTGCAGATACATAAAGAATCAAAGCCTGAATTATGTCCATCTTTCAATACAAATGCAGGAATCCACACACATCCCAGTGCTTATTGTTTTTTCCAAAACTGAAATAAGGAAAAAATGAAATTGTGGCGATAACAGTATTTGGATATTGGTGTTTACTTGAATGTTTTGAACAATAAAACAATGAGTCTCCATCCATATCAGGAAAGCAATAACTGGTGTTCAATTGTAATAAAATGGTCAGAATAGCAATTGTAAGCAACTTATTGGCACCGGCTGTGTGTATAAACAGATAAGGAGATTGTTGTTACCTGGCAGAGGTGCTGTGCAGCAGGAGTGTTGTTTAGTCCAGAGTCTGTGAGAACTCTGTAGAGGATGAATTCTCTCAAAACACTGCTCACATTGGACAGATGCCCAAGATTATGACAGGCACTCACAATATTCTAGTGCTATATGAACGGATTTCACAAGCAGGAGAATTGGGATGCAGCAGTAGACCTCAGACATTTGCAGTGAGTTCTCAGTGACCCATTAGAATGCATTTACTTGAAGAACTGCTATTTTAGGAATTAGAAGTCAAAAAATTCGACGTTTTGCAATATTTATACATCCCATTGGCATGTGTTTGGGATATCTAACTGTTAAAATAACTTTCAAATGAATGGTTAATATATGGCCCAGGTGTGTTTAGCCAACAAAGGTGTTTTTACAAAACAAAGGCAGGCGTATACAAACAAAAACACACACCAAAACACACAAAAGCAAAAATGGTGCAAATGGTACCTGATGTTTCATTGGGGCCAATTTTCAATTCTTGTTACTTAAACATAAGTAACAGGAAATATATATGATTTTTTTGTATATATGGTATATCTAAGGTTTTATGTGGGGCTTCATGGTTCCGAAAAGAAACATTCTCAGAAAAAATATTTTGTAGAGGATAAAGGCTTATTCTATTCCATTTAAAAGTTTAGTTGAGGAATCATAAATAATTTATCTACAGCCTCATTGTAAAGAACCCTTTTTAGCACCTTTATTTATAAGAGTGTATTCTTGTTTTCTTTAATTAAATGTGATTTTGGAAGCGTGATCACTCTGATCTGATACCAGTAGATCCTGGTCTTTGTATATCAAAATAATTAATTATAAATATGACTGATATGACAAAAATGTAAATATCACTGATAGATACACATACATTGAGCTCTGTGAGGTAGAATTGTGAAATCATAATAATAAACGTTTTTTTTAAAGGTTTTGTGGATGTTTTTTGTCCCCCTTTTTTGGCATCAGTTTTTGTGGTCTTTTATTAACAGCAGTTTTGATTACTGAGACAACTGATACAAATGATAAGAATTTCATATAACAGTATTAAAACATTTCACCCATAAACACACAGCAAAATAATACAAAAAAATACTTTCATACTTTTCCTATTTGTGTTTCCTATTTCGGATAGGACACATGTAAAGAAAATAATGAATAAAAGAATGCAAAATAATAAAGTATGTACTGGAATCTGGCAAGAACAGTTACAGTTTGATAAATAAATGCACAACGGTGTCAATCGATACAACCAAAATCATACACGAGGTTTATTTGTATATTCTCCACAAGAGACTTTCTCCATCTCACTGTATGTGGCATTTTTTAGTGAATTGGTTGTATATTTGTTCTAGATTGAAGTCAAATATAAGCATTCACACATGACCTGGGAACACAGTTTTGAGGGTGAAAGGTCACGAGATGCTGGACGAGGTGAAACAAACCATCAGTCAGCGCATTGTGTCTAAACTACCAGCATCTAAACCACAAGAAGACAAAACTTTCACCATTCCAGGACCAGAAATCTTACAACTACATTTGATGTCTTCACAATGAAACAATTTATACCCAAACAAGTCGGCATGCAATCTAAGGTTTTATTTTTTTGTGTGTATACTGCTTTGTTTTGTTGTTTTTATCCAGTTCAAGTTTTTATGTTTTTATTCCAGTACTCCGAGCAATTTCATAAATATAATAAAACAAAGCTCCAATAATTGAAGATGTTGCCTCTTGATTTTAATTCTTTAATAATTTAATTTAATTATTTATTACAATAAAAAATCTTTATCAATAAGATAAAGAATAGGAATGTTTTCCGTAACATATTACAATATGAAGACAGATTTTAATTATCATGTAGGAATATTTATATTCCTCAAATCACTCGTTTTTGTGTTTATTAAAGAAAAGCAGGAATGCAAACAACTTTAAGAAATAAACAGATGTGTCCATCAGTTCTGAAATAAGAGTATAATCCAAGTCTTTGGGTCAGTATTTTTAGCACTGGAACAGAGACACACTGATACATGCACATAACAAGGATGCCGATACTACACAGTCATTTTCATTTTGCTGCTATTAAAAGCACATAATCATATCAAAAAAACAACTGACAATTGACACTGATACATTGAATGCAATTTAATTTTATTTATATAGCGCTTTTTACAATATTACATTGCTTCCAAGCAGCTTTACATACAATAAAAAAAACACAAAAAACTGAAAAATTGTCAAACTCAGAAGTGAGAAATAGTGTTTGTAATTTAATACCACAAAGTTGACAAAAGCTCTCTAGAAAGAAATGACGAACTTGTGTTTAGCTTACATTCTCATATAAAATGCATAAAACACTATTTAATGTATCATTTGTATAATATATGTCTCAACAAAATACAATTCACTCAGAATTGTATATAAACATATTGTGAGAGTGCAGGAATGAAGTGAGTTCTCTGCATTGATTGTGCAGGGGGACAGTGCTCGGGCTGTGTTGCATGTGAGGGGCCGACCAAGACTCTGTGTGGTCTGACTGTGTGGTCTCCAGCTGACAGACTGGGAGAATGAGAAAAGTGATGGGCGAGAGAGTGAGAGAGAGTGTGTGTTTACTTTTAGGAGGCCTGGCTCTGACATCCTGAGAGCTGAGAGAGAACGGTCTCGTACATTACACACACACACACACACACACACACACACACACAGAGTATGTAAACACATTTCTCCACATAGGACAGGGAGATGTGTTCATTTACTCAAACAAGCACTCTGTGAAGATGCACTTTTGGCATGAATTCAATTATATGATTGTTATGTTGTTTTAGCTAAACAATGAAACACATTTAAGAAAGTACAAGTACAAAAGCAGCATTCAGCATTAATCAGTCTAACTTTATTTTCCAGCAATGACTAAAGAACTAGCAGAAGTAGAAGGCCCATAGGCTACCCACTTTACATAAAGTAAAATACTCACACTTTCTAATTCTGTTCTCCTTTGTAAAAACTGAAAATAGTCATGTGTATATTCTTTAATTTTTATGTGTAAAAAACAGTGTGAAAACGGTACACTGTAGTCTGTATTGTAATGTGCATATTATAATGTGTATACTGTGTATTGCAACATGCATATTGTAATGTGCAGATTGTATTGTATATACACAATGTGTATTAAATGTGTTTTTGAAATGTCCACAACTGTTAAAATAACTTTCAAATGAATGGTTAATATATGGCCCAGGTGTGTTTAGCCAACAAAACAGTGTGATCAGTTAGGTACAAAACAAAGGCAGGCGTATACAAACAAAAACACACACCAAAACACACAAAAGCAAAAATGGTGCAAATGGTACCTGATGTTTCATTGGGGCCAATTTTCAATTCCTGTTTCTTAAATATAGTACACTTTAAAAAACAAAACTTCCTAAAAGGTTCTTTGTTGTGTTGCACAGTTCCAAAAATAAAATTTAACATCCACAGAAGATTTCTATTGCAGAAAAGATTATTTGTAGTAGATAAAGGTTCTACAGATTTATTTAAAAAAGATTTATTTCATTTGATTAAAAGATTCTTTGGGGAACCATAAATAATTAATCTACAGCCTTTTTAGTGCCTTTATTTTTAAGTACATTCTTTTTTCTCAAACACATCTCTATAAGACATAAGAAATTAAATGTTGACCAGAAAGGTACTGACACATTTTTAAAGAAAGTATAAAGTTTTTCGAAATAGTAAAAATACTCAGATAAGCACAGTCTGTATTAAATGTCTGAAGCATTTATAATGCTGTAGCATTATCACATAATTCATTAACTCAAACATAAATGACAATGTTTGTTTCATAGACAATGTTTAACAATATCTTTAGTTTATTGAATATCTTTATTAACACTGCTTAAAAGGTTATATTCCAACTGATGAATATCCAGATGCATTGACATAAATACATTGAACTCAAAGTATTTCAGTGTTTTTAACTTAATTCGTATAAATAAATTAAACTATATTAGAACTTTCACCCCACAACACTGTTTAAAGTTTCCTATGAACAACCAGTCAGGAAGGAGCAAAGTGGCAGCCGTAGCTGTAGATCTGCAGGCAGAACGGCTCGTTTCCCTCCCAATCACATCATTCCCTCTCTGTCTCCGGCCGCTCTCTGGGGACGAGCGCAGTAATGCAGTTCTGCTGAGAAAGCGGTGTGCAAATGTTAACATAATCCACCGCTCTTCAGCAAAGTCAATAAACAGGGCCACCCAAATATCTAATTAGTGTGGGTGTGGAGAACAGGAAATGGATTTGCAAGAACAACCCCATCAATATCATCACCAGCCCAAAGGCAAAGACCTTCCTCTGATAGCAATGAAGGAACATAGGACAGTGACATCCACAAACAAGCATCTAATGTCCTGGATTTATGTTTGGAGACATTGTCATGTGTTGATAATGCTACACTAAGCTTTAAGACTGTAACTTTGCAGAAAGTCACAAATTACAGAAATTCTTTTGTGCGTTTATACAGATATACTTTTGAAAAAGCACTTGGCTACGTTATGAGCTATTCACAAAAAGTAGCAACAGTAATAACTTTAATACTGTTATAAATGTATTACTATCATATTATTTATAATTCAGTCAGAGGCATGTTTTTCATCACAGATCGACTGACTGAATGATTTCAGGGTTCGAGCTGAACAGATGTACAACAGATGACACATGCGAGAGGACAGCAGAGTGTGTCTGATTACTGTCTCAGATCTCACAATGTAAGATTAGC
Organism: Ambastaia sidthimunki; assembly: GCA_036877625.1. Lineage (NCBI taxonomy): Eukaryota > Metazoa > Chordata > Actinopteri > Cypriniformes > Botiidae > Ambastaia > Ambastaia sidthimunki. The sequence continues at coordinate 16,405 of JAZGTK010008590.1, forward strand.
AACAGTGATGGAACACTATCTCATGCTACCCTGATGCTTACTTGAAAAAGCAGATTGTTACTAGGAAAGCTACACTATTTTATAAACTACTATTTTGAAAGCTATTTTCAGTTGGTTACTCAACACTGGCAAACAGGAAAAACAGCATATTTCTAGTGTTATGATTAAAGCAATGTGTGTGTGGAATTCCTGTGACTGGTTTATGGCAACTTTTTGTCAACTTTGTTTATGGTTTCTTAGTGTTGAGCTGTTCAAACAGATGAGAGTGGTCTGTGCAGAGCACTGATCCTCAGCAGAAACAACAACCTACCAGCCACCCTGACAACTTCATGCAAATACAACATTTGAAATTATTAGCAAACTTCAGTTGTTTCTTCGTGTGCTATGTCTCTGCAGTGGTATGTCCATAGAATGTGACTGTAGAATGTAGAATGAGAGTCGCTTTTTAAATCCCTCAACACAGTTTGCTTGTTCTCTTTAATGGAAGCATTTGCATTGCATTTCCACTTGTTCTGGGAACTGCATATCATAGTTAGCATGGCCACACGTTGGACCACCCAGGAGCACTATGGATGTTTAACTTCAATAATTACCAGTTCAAGACAAGGGGCACTTTGATAAGCAAGACAAGGCGGTTACCTGTGAACTGGGGCACTTTTGTGGTGTGAAGGGGTCAGTCTGACGAAAGTTGATGAAAGTTTTTCAGGACAAGATTGGTACTTACCTTGAGAGACTAGTCAATTCATGACTGCAGTAAGTGGCTGAACATCAAGGGGCTAGTTAGTGAGCATAAACACTGCACTTAGCATAACTACCTCGGGGACCCACATGGGCATTTGGAGAAGATGCTTTGTGGTGATGTTAAATAAACAACGCAAATGACCTCATCATTTTATGGGAGCTGGGAGTGAGCTTTTCGGTCTCTTGTTGCAAGCTAAAGCACATGTGAACGTGGCCTTGATAGTCTAAAGGCAGCATGCAGTGCTGCACCTAAACAAATATTTGCATGGTGTTGAGATCCTCATGTTCTTCCCTTTTACCTGTCTGGTGTCTATAGATACTGACTGAACAGATTGTTTTAGGATTAGTGTTGGCCATACAGCATTTATTTGTGGCTTGTACACAACATGATCACAACATTAAAGTGGTAACTCCTGAAAAGCTATAAAGATATCTCCAAAAACACTCAGATTACAGTTGTTACAGTGCTGAATAACTTCAAAGGGTAAATTCCTGAGAAGCTGAGAAGATAATCTCCCAAAAACGCTAGTTGTTACTGTGCTAAATTACTTTTTTTTTTACATTAAAACATGTTTAAAGCTACCCAAAGTCTAAAGGATTCTTTGACATTCCACTGCTTGTTTCTAAAAACTCAACTTTCCATTTTAGCTCTCCAAATATCACACTCTACCGCTCTACAAACATGGTCTACATTTTTGTAAACTTTAACTGTTCTTCAATCCAAATCCACCAGCTTTTTAAACCTGTATATATATGTATATATACAGTTGAGGACAAAATTATTAGCCCCCCATGAAATTTTAAGTTTCCTCAAGATATTCCCAAGTACCTATTTAACAGAGCAAGGAATTTTTAACACAGCATTTTGTGTTAAAAATATTTTTCGTTAGAAGGACCAAAATATTTATATTTGCACACCAAAACATTGTTATGTAAGAAAAAGCTAAAATGACCAGGGACATTATTATTAGCCCCCTATA
>JAZGTK010008591.1:0-18124 GCA_036877625.1 Ambastaia sidthimunki
ACATTTAGGAGAAGATAGACTCTGATCTTTAAATGAATCCCGTTAAAGGGGAGTGGTTAACCTCTCTGGCTCCACCCACATGTGCTGTGCACTATAAATTATTAACAATAAACACTGCAATATTCTATAAAAAATATAAAAAGTATATTTGATTTCAAGGTGACTTTAAGCCCAGGTCTTTGAACTGTATAATGTGAAAATGAAATAAAAAATGACAGAGACCCCCAGAGAAAGTGGAGGGGAGAGAGATGGTGGTTGGGTGGGAGGGGTGTTGGGGGGGCTGGCTGATAACATCCTATGTCACTGTGAGAAACTGTCACCGTGGGTGCAAAGAGCAGGACTGTGGTCATTTGCTTTGGCGGCAAGCGTTCGTTTAGCTTTTCATAGCCTCTCTGAGATTGAATAGAGGGTCTCAGAGGAGCAGGAAGGTGGCTGAGCAGTCTGACTCTGATAAGCAGCCGGGCAGTTTTATGTCAGAGCCTGTCTGTTCACATTCAGTCCTCACCAGCTCATGAAGTCCTGCAGTATATACTGTAGAGAATCGTAAAGAGTAACTGGCAGGTGTCCATAACTTAAGTAGAAGTCGGTCCTATTTATTTTAATAGATGAATTATTTATGAAGTAATAAATTGTTATTTTGCTTGTTTATTGCAGTTTTTTTATTTACTTATTTATGTACTTAGTCATTCATGGACATTTAATATATCATTTGCTGTATAATATGTAATGGTGTTATAGATATTGATAACATTGCATGACAACCAACGTTTTTAATAATCAAAACTGCCTCACACCTGGAAAACTTAATATTAACATTTTGATACTGACATGATATTTCCTGTATGGGCAACAATGTCTGGTAGTGTGACATACTTTATCTAAACCCACTTCATAATTTTTGTATAATTATTATGTATGTGGTTATTATGACTTTATATTAATTCAGAGAGTGGTCGGAACATTTAAGCTTTTAAAAATGTGTTTGTTACACAACAGCACTGGATAAATGAATACAAAAAATGCTAAAAGACCATTAAAAACTGCTGCCAAAAACAAAACGTTGATCAGATATAACATCAAAAATGCACTACAATGCATCCGCGTTTACATTCCCTCAGTTTGTTGTTACCTGGATATCAAACTCAGTTATAGTTACATATATCAACCACCAGGGGTAGATGTTGGTCCATGGCAGAATAATCATCTTACCCATATTCGCTTCAGGCCACAATCCACAAAGATTTACGATACGTTTTTCCATGTTTACATATTTTTAATAATTATTTAACAGGATGAAACATTTTATGCAATTTGTAGAGAAGCTGATTTACACATTATTCAAACCCCGTGCGTTCACATTATGAAATATAACTTCCATTCCCCGTTAGTTCGTCAAACCTAGAGGCAAAACCATCAGTTCATACCCATGCTTAAAATTACATTAAAGCTTTTTGTTATATATGACTATTTTGCGAAAGCAGTGGTATTATACTGCGATAATTATCCATCACTTGCATTCCTACATGTACAAAAGGCGAATACTTTTTTGCATAATCTCATTGGCATTTTAAATACACTACATAATGTAACACATTGTGTACCAGATGAATCTTGCGCATGCGCAGCAGGGTCAGCCTCATGCACACCTCCGCGCAGACCAGCACGATTTCAATGGTTGAACCAGTTTTGTTTTATTTCTGGTTAGTACTGGTTTGGAGCTGATCTTACTAGTGACTCCTCCAAACCTCTGATAAATCTGACCAGCAGGTTAGTAAAGCTGGTGGAGAAACAGCTGATTCAAGACAACTAACGTGTTTGTTTTAGAGGTTACGGCAGGATAAGGTACCTGCGATGGGAACAAAAAGCACCTTTGTGTCCAAAACACAATGTTTGGTATTGACCCCCTATGCTCTCTGCATTTGGGGGGCTGGTGGGGCGCATCCGAATACACTGCAGCTAAATCCATTCACTTATTTGTCAGTAAGTCTATGTGTTCACAAGCTACCAAATCCCACCATGTTTCTCACAGTCCCCCCCGCACTGCGAACCAAAGACAGCCCAACATCATTTATTAGAAACCATTCAAAGCCCCAATGCCCTTCTTTCAAAACGCTTATTAGACTCGGTGAAGGGAGATTACAAGCAAATAAATTTACTTTAATTGTAATATTGGATTTCATAATAGCCTCGTATATGTAATTATGCCCCTCTTAAACTTTTCATTAAAAAAACCATTTGGCAACAACAAAGGACGTTATGGCTTTGTGATGGCGCACAGCTTGTCGGTATTAGACGCATTTCTCAGGGAAAGAAAATAATGAGGAGCGCAACGAAAGCGCAGAAGGACGAGACGCGCACGGCGGGTGAAAGAGCGCCTGTAATTAATGCCCAAACCGCACATGCAAACACAGCACACACGGGCCACAGAGCTATTTCTGTACATGATGGACGTTTATCTCTCACCAACAGCCTCTGAGAGCCGATTTATGAGACGTGCCGGCATTTGTCGTCATGCAATCCGTGTTTACTTGTTGTGTGCATATAAATCGTGCAGAGATGCGTCAAAAATCTGGACGCATGGAGGCATGTGCAAAATACAGTAAATACAATAAGAGCTCACAGGATAAACAAGCTACACATACAGTAGCCCAACAGCATAGAGAAATTCTTTTGAAAATCTTTCGTTGTGGTCTGTCCATATAATGGACCTTGACCTTCATTCCAACATTTACAGAGCTAAAAATTATAGGTTTTTAAGAATGTTGCCCTGACGTTTTCATTAAGTTACAAAACGTTAAAATTATGTTATTTTGAATGTTTTAGGAGCGTTTGAAACGTCTAGTTTTTTGGACATTATATTAATATTGTTTGGTTATAGGAACTTTTTTTTATTCTAACGTTTTAAAGACCTTAAGAATACTGTTTTTGATAAATATGTTACAAAAGTATTGCTAACCTTACTGCAAGAATGTTTTTGGGTAACTTTGAGAGAACTTTTAGAGAATGTTAGCCAACGTTCTGAGAACACTGTTAGCTGGGTAATTATTAAAATAATACCAACCAATTAGCTTTAAATGTTTTGCCCTGTTACTGTACGTACAGGGTAAAACATTCTTATTTCATTGAGCATTATTAAATAGGAATTCTTTTCCTTTTTAAGAGCTTCAGGCCCTGTTTAGTACTGTACCCTATTCATGCTTTTTGCATAATCCCATTGGTATGTGTTTAAGATGGCCGACGTTTACTTTGACCTTTCCATAGCAGCTACAGTGAGTCCTCAGAAGAACAAAGGGAGTGTCAGCACATACCGTGTGACTGAAACGAGCGAGCAGAAAGCGAGAGATAAGAGACATTTTTGGGCGGCACAGTGACCCATCCTGGAGGGGTTGGGCCTGATAGCAGCACTTGTTATTTGGATGTGTTAAATAGCCGGTTGTCAACAGAGGCAACGCACTGATGGCTGAGCTACTGTGTAATAGTGGGTTTATGATGATAGCTGGATGTCTACAGCCAGGAGTGGGTAGACAGGGCTGGGGCTGCATAAACATGCATGTTATGGGCAAGTTTTACATGCGTATCCAGCTAACAGGCAATGTTCTCAGAATGTTGGTTAATGTTCTCCAAAAGTTCCCTCTCAAAGTTATCATAAATGTTCCCGCAGTAACATTAGCAGAACTTTTTTAACATTATAATATATCATATATATCAAAAACGTTGTTCTTAGGTAGACAGCGAAACGCTTAAAACATTACAGAATTAAAAAAAAAGTTTGAATAATGTTCTAACCAAGCAGTAACGCTAAGAACTTTTGAACGTTCCTAAAACTTTCAAAATAACATTTTAATGCTTTTGTTAGTTACTGGAAATGTTAGGGAAATATTTTTACAACCTAAAATTGTTAGCTGGATATAGTTCACTGCGTAAACAACCTTTGATGGTGTGTCTGGGGCGTGATGCGATGTCTTTTCACATGAAATTTAGTTCTATGGAAATTCAAATATTTGAAATTATAAACATGCCCCGGTCAATGCACTTTGCTGACTAGCCAGGCATTTGCACTGTACAAACGCTTACGTTAGCGCTAGCACAGAACCTGCCCTTAAGCTATGACATTAGTGAACAGGGTGAGATAAGATATGAGGATTGTTATATGTTCATGTGCTGATAACAGATAAGCGTTTTTTTCAAAGCAGGCAGCCAGACGATATTTGCCAAAGCAGGGCTTGTTTAATGTCTCTTGGACAGGGGAGGAATGCAGAGCGTTTGAGCTGTAGCCAGGCATCTGCAATCATTTAGCCGAGGGTGTGCATGCAGCCCCCCCACACACCCCCACCACCAATCACGCAGCTTTAAATGCTGCACAGGGCCAGCCTACAAAGCACAGGGTCAAGTGCAGGCCAGTTTTTAGATGTTTGTTGTTAGTCATGTGTCAGAAGTGAAAGCACACAGATTAAAAGATTTTCCATGTTTTTCCATGCAGAACTAAAAGCAGAAATTTGCATCACAGGCCAAGACCACAAGCACCTCCATGTGACCAACCAATTCTTCTTTGTTTTGAAATGTATTACTATCCTGGCTAAAAAAAAAGTTCTAAGAACATTCAAAATGTCCAGTTTTTAGAAGCTTCATTAAAATTATTGCTTGGTTATAAGAACTATTTTAAATTTTTTTGATGTATTCAAAATATTTGATGTAATCATGTAATATATGATATATATTATGTAAATATGATGTGAAAATATGTTCTACTAATGTTACTGCACAAACTTTTTTAATAACTTTGGGAGAACTTGCACAGAACATTACCCAAAGTTCTGAGAACATTCCCTGTTAGCTGAGATAGTGTTTTTTGTCTATGGCAAAATGTCAATGGCACTTTTATGTAGTTAATCATAGTTGGTCATATGGTCATATGGCCGGTGATTTATTTAATTGTTAAAAATGACCATTTTTATCATTAAAACTTTACATGGGAGAAAAAACACAGAAACATGCACATAAATTAAGTTTATTAACATAATCATTGATCAGATGGTTTCTGAATAAACCTAATATATCTTATGAATCATATGCAATATTTCTTGAATCTCACCAGACCTGAAACGACCTAAAGCACTTATTTACAGTAGCCGAGCAGACAGACATACATTTGTGAGAGTCCAAGACGGTAAATGTTTATGGATTTCACACATTGCTTGAATAAGTCTCGAATAAGTCAGGAGTTTCGCCATGTGATGCAAGAAGTCTCGCTTCTAAATCGCAACTCCATCTTCCCTGATGACATTATACTTGAACAAATAAAACTGTCACTTTAAAACCATGTTTTATTAGCTCCTCCTTTACCTTATATTGTTGCCTCCACCCTCTTACCGGCAGCACAGGGTGCAGGTTGACTGAACATCATGCCAGTTTCTCTCCACTATAAACTCCGTCTGTGCCAGAGGAACCCAGCTGCATAAATTCTCATTGGCTTTTATGGTTTGTATACACAATGATGCCTGTGTATGCGAGTGTGAGGAATCAGGCAGTGAGGTTTCACTGAGCCATGAACAAAGAGGGAAAAATTCATTTCGAAAATGAATGAAAGTGGAAAAATGATTTTTGGCTTCTGAGGCTCAGTTGGTTTGTCTGGAATTCTCTCTCCCGTCTGGTCCACTAGTTTTACATCTTTACACACACCCATAGAAAAGAAAAAAGATCCAAGTAACTTTTTAATATCTACATTGTTTCTTGTAGACAGCAATGACATTAGATAAAGAGCAAATAAAACATTTTTCTTCAGTCTAATGCAGATTTCTGTTTGGAGAAATTTCAGAGAGTTTCAAAGATCTCATTAATATCTTATATTTTCATAGCTTTACACTTTTACTGTATATTAACAATTGCTTTATTTATGTGCTTCTTTTTCTTCAAGACAAGGTAACTTAAAGATGCTTAAATGAAATATTGCCATGATATCAATATTGTGTTGTGAACTTTAAAGCAACAACTGTTTTTTTGAGTCTTTATTGCTTTGTATCATCAAATCTCAGTGACCTGCTTGTTTTTACACTGAAAGATTATTTGTATCCGTTGCGCTCACTCACTTTACTCTGTTTGGATTGGATGTGTATATTTCCAGAAGCACTCGAGGCCTGCCAGCATTTTTATAGAGATGTGTTAGTGTATGTGGAACAGAGGTGCAGATGTCTAGATGTTATTTTATCACTTGAGTTTGAAATTCACTCCGTCTGAGGTCAGTGCTTCACTGTTAAATGGTCCCCAAACGATACTGAAATCATGGAGAAGTAAACATGTTAACGGGATAGTTAATAAAATAGATTCAAAATAGTCAATGTTTACTCAGCCTCATGATCCTCTAAACCTGTGTGACTTTGTTTGTTGATCAGAACATCTAAGGTGCCTTTTTCCTACTATGCAAGTGAATGGTAACCACAAGTCAACTCAAAACTCAATGTTTGACTGTATATTATCTGCAGTATGCCAAGCCCTTGAAAAGAGAATTTTATCACTGTTACAAGACAACAAAATCTAAATGTGAACATGTTTCATCTGGTTTCTCAATCAGGTCCAGGTCTTCGAAGTGCTAACTAGCTGATTAGAGAAACAGCAGAAGGCCAGTAAGCCGCAGATGCTGTGGGTCTACAGAATAACCCTCTCAATTACAGCATGGCCAAATTGAACCGGATCCCGATTTAACTCTCTTTCCAATACACCTCACGGCAGCTTTGCCAGCCTGTCTCTCTCTCTAGCGATGGACCTCTCTGATTCGGCATGTCCAGATCGGCTGCCAGACACAGCGGTAGGACCATTGATTCCCAATAACACCACTAATGACCGCATGCCGCCTGCTGCCATTACTTGAGGTGAGACCTGGGACTGAGGGCAGGCTCGAGTGTGGAATGCCAGATGGAGTCGGTTAGGAACGGTTATAAGGAAGAATTGTTTATCAGTTGGGAAGAAGGATGGAGAGCACTAGAGAATAAAATTGCAAGACTTGGTCAATACTAGAGGGACAGTGACCTCCGAATGCAATGCGAGGTGGCTTATTCGTAGAACAGGCAACCTTTTAAAGTCTCTTTCTTTCGCTTTCCTGATCCATCCCTCATTAGCAGGCGTCACTCCTGTAAATGAGTCCAGACCGCAGGTCAATACAGCACTAGCCCCAGTCAATACCAGTTACCTGCAACACAAACACTCAAAAGCTGCACTTGCGGAAATCAATGTTGTATTGCAGTCCTCTCGTCACCAGTCTCGCCTTGCTCTCTAAAGCAAAGTCGACGTGATGGTCTAACCTGTGAAGGCACCATTGGGATGAGAAGTGAATGTGGACATTCATTGGTGAAATTTACTCATACTCAAACAATTCCATCCATCCCAATACAAAAGCATTTAATTAGGTCAGTATTGAATGTAATATTTAAATACCAGACAAGTGTGCAGATATAAGGTCCAACCTTTATTCCATACATTTTTAAACCATGAATGTTCAATTTCATTTTTTTCACGCCTAAAGCTCTACTTGTTTTGTATACAAGAGTCTAGGAAAAACAACTGCACAACACCACAAGGTCGACAGAAAGAGTCTATTGCCACCTCAACCATTTCAATATGTTTCTCAGATGTCCAGTTTTTGTGGCTGGAGAACAGATAGGCTGCTCAGCAGTTCCTTTATGACCTGGAAGTTTATAGCTGTTTTATTGGCTCTTTGTTGGAAAAATCAACTATCCAGGATCCCTCTTCAAAACTCATTGAAATGTTCCATTCTGACAGCCGTCCAATCAGACCTTTCTTTATCCTCTTTGCATAGATTGCATCACCATGTCCTTACTCCCATTTGATTCTTCTTCTCTGATTGGACAGCTTGACCAGCTTGGCGTCACCATGATTTCAACCTGGAAGTGGTTCTATTTCGTCATTTTTTTAGAAACATTTAAAAAGCCTAACAAATTTACAATGTCATTTCGTTCCAAGTAATTTCAACAAGATATTTACAATATCTTTAAACTTTACATAAATCAAACAAGAATTATGTAATACATATTTGTCTGCATATCTCAGAAAAAAAAATCAAGCAAACAAACCAACAAACAAAATAAACTCAAATGTAACTTTGTACATGGTCAGCACTGAGTAACTCCAGGTACCATAGAGCAAATCAAATGTCAAACAGTGAGATCATACCAATTCAGATATGTAGACAACCATATCCAGCAGCTCACTATGGGATAAATACAAGGGAGAGAACAAATGAAATTTATGCAAATACATAAAAATGTATGTACATGAAAAGGATAAGAAATGTACAAACTAATATCAGAATTTCTTTTCACAATGAAAAACTGAAAAGGCATTGGATTAATATATTAATATCAAATTTCTGGTTGGTAGTTAACGTTTATGCAATTTGTTCGGAACTACCAACTCTTCCTTCCAGTCCATCAATTTAAAAAAAGCATGGTGATGTGCTTGTTCCAAGGTACAAATCTTTGTACAAATTACACCTTATCGATTTATTCATTTTGTGTGAAAATAAGTGCATGTTGCCTTTGTCAGACTCAAGGGAGGCATTTTTCTTCTTAGTGCGTTACCGCGCCTCCACTTCTTTGGGGTTGCGTGATGGTGAGTATTCCCGGGGGTCTTGGGTGGTGATTGGCGTAGTCCGTCTTGGCGACATTGGTCTTGCAGCACCAGACGGTACCAGAGGTGGAGGGGCACTTAGTGCTGCGGTTGGAGGTGTCCTGTTAAGAAGTCCGTTATGTCCTGTTGAAGGGCTAAGTCTTGGGTATGGCATCCCACCAAGGTGTGACATAAAGGGTGGCATATGGGGTAAGTGCCCTTCAATGGGTGATTGGTGAAGTTGGTGCAGTCTTGCCCGATCCAGTTCCTCACGTAAGTGCAACCGTTCTCTTTCTTCTGCTTGTTGCCTTAATCGCTCCTGTTCCCGTCGAACTTCCAGCAGGTGTTCGTGGTGTGAGTAGTCATGTGGCTCTCGATCCCGATAGGGTCGTTCTGGATCATAGATGCCTGGGAAGCGGTGTCCAGCCTCAGTGCGAAGCTGGAAGTCCATGCGGCGCTGAAGGTCAAGGTTCCGATATGCCTCCCGTAGAGGATCCCATGAGAACGCTGGGTGGGGAAGGCGTTCACGTCCTGCTGCAAGTGGGCTGACTCCCATAAAGGGTGCCATACGGGTGCGTTCAAGCACATTCAGGCTTCCCATTTGGTGCATGGCACTCATAGAAAGAGGCAGTGAGTGTGGCATGGGAACTCCATGTAGTGAAGCAGGTGTTGGAGGCTCGCTGCAGCGAGGAGAGGGTGGAGGAGGCTGATGGGGCAGTGGAGGGTGGTGATGAGCTATAGGTGTGGTTTGTTGAGGTGGTGGAAGGACTTGAGGCTTAGGAGGTGCTTCAGAACCAACCACCATCACTTCCAGGTCCTCCTTGCGTTCCTCTTTAATCTTCATATCATTCTTCGCTTTGTGTAGCAGATCTCCTGAGATTGTTTCTTTTCTATCTCTCTCACTGTCTTTAACTGGTAGCGGTGGTGGGATAGCCATCTTGATTCCTGCATCGTTAAAGATGTTTTTAGAGTATGGAGAGGGTGACCGATGAATAGGTTTGCACAAGTCATCAGAGGATCGTCGGTCTGAGATTTCCTTGCCTGGAGAACGACTTTCCTTTACTTTTACATCGCCCAACATGACTGCCTCTCGTTGGCGGTCAGACAGTTCTTTTTCAGGTTCCCGGTTGCGGTCAGCGCTACCGCTGCGATGTCTGCCCGAGTCATTGGAGTTCTGACTGTTGGTACGGATCAGGCTGCTGATCTGGTAGCTAACCGGAGCTGAAGCAGGGGAGGAACGGTTTGAATGACGATTACGTTCCAAGGAATCTCTGCAAAAGGACAAAAGAGAGGAAATATGCATTAAATCTCACTCTAAATTACTAAAAAACTAAAAACTGGTTTGAGGTACCAACCTGTCCTTATCCTTCTCATCTTTGCCAACAGAAGAGTCCCTTTTTTCTCGCTCTCTTTCTTTCTCTTTCTCTCTCTCTCGTTCCCGGTCTCTATCTCTGTCGTGACTGTTTGCAGAGCTGCTTCTTTCAGCATCTGTTGATTTGGGCCACTGTGGAGGGGTGGGGAAGGATGGTGGTGTCCTGTGTAACCGATTCCAGGTATCATGATGGGGACTGCTGAGTCCAGGAAGCCCTGGACCCTCTTTAGGTCCAAACACACTGTTAGCCCCTAAAATAGAAAAAAACACATAGTCAGTTTAGCATGTTGTAAGCCAAAAATTTGCTTTATCTTCTGGTGTGGTTCCGCCCACTCCAATGAATGTGAAATGGGTAACAACTATCCTTGCTTCAAGACTTGCTTTTCAAGAGAGAACAAGTCAACGACCCAGCAGGACCAAAAGCTATGAAATACAAAGTGTTCCACAGAGCTTTCATTTCCAAAGCCATTCAGAGAGAGGAACTGAGATATAGTGAAATAAAGATACAAAAGCAGGAGATATAAAGAAGGAGAGTGAGCTCTCTACCTTAGTTTGTGATAATTTGGAAACGAATTAATGCAAGAACAATGCTGAACCAGTTGGGCTGGAAAGGTGTGATTTTGGCAAAAGCTGCGATTGTGCAATTAATCCAGACTGCTGTAATGCTTGCCTCCCTACTTTCCTAAACTCTTATTTGGCATTTGCTATAAAGTTAAGTGCCTTTTCTTTCATTCCTTGCTTTTTTATTCTCTCTACACTCTCTGTGGTCCAGAGCTAAGCTGAGTCGAGCTAGAGGCCGGGGCTTACCGAGGGCTGGGTTGCCTAATCCACCGAAGGCACTGCTTGAAAGGTTGCTGAGGCCGCCAAAGGTACTGGAGCGACTGAAAGGATCTGCAAAATGCCAAACAGGGATTAGCGACGCTGGGCCGGAGGTGCCCGACCATTCCAACCGGCTTTTCTCTTACAAGCCAGCTTTGTTTTTGCGTCACTGTTACTGCAGCTATTCTAACTCCCTAAGGGTTGTTTATTTCTCCCAGTAAGACTGTTGGAGAGTGTTCACTGGCTGCAGATTAAGCAGCTTGAGGTGCTGGCATGAACAGCAATACCTGATTGGACTACAATTGCTCGGGCACCATTGTGGACATTTTCAGCTGTTAGATATGGAAAATGATTCAATGAAAGCTAGCAAATCTCAAGCCATGTTTCTCTTATTTCCTCTAGATGTTTTTCTGACTCTTCTCGTCTAGTTATTCCTGTAAATAACAAGCTATGCATTAAAACTTACCTTGCTGGGGATGAAAGAAGGACAACTCATACAGATGCATTTAGATATATTTTACTGAATGCAAACAACCTCTAAATCAAAGAAGTGACAATACATTTCAGTGTTCCCCAAGTAGAACCATAATTTAAATTCCTTAACTCCAATAACCGGATTAAGACTAATCCTCTATGTACGTATTTAGCAAACAAGTATAAATATTAATTTAGCAAACTATTTATACAAAGCATCTTACATTATACTTATTTACAGGAACAATCACCCTGGGGGAACGACAGTAGTGTATGACTAGCAGCAGCCTTTTGATTACCAGTTTTAAGCTTTAACCACTAGGTCATACCACCCCGATTTCTGCATTTTTAACATTACTCGCCATTTACTTTGGTTCCAAGAGGTTTATGACCTTAAATTGGGTTGACATGAAAGGGCACTGCGTAAAGTCACTATTCAGCACTGAACATTTCAGTACTTTCTGAAAGAAGTGCAGGAAACTTACAGAGCCCAGTTAACAGGTATGGATGGTAAAATATAGTTTTACTGTGTTTCTTTTGTGGTAGACAAAGGTAGAGTTCTGATCAGAACTTGTCTCTGATATAACGTGCACATTTAAAACAAAGAAAGAAAAACATTTAGCTAATAAAAGACATTATACAGTTTTCTTGAAAGTAACACGATGGACATTGTAAATTACCATTTAGATGTTTCCAAATCAGGCATTATATATAATATTATTGTACTGAGGTCCTTTTTCACTGCCTATGTTTTTGTTTTCATTGTTTTGCTGGCTGAATGACTAACACTACACTAAAGTCTTACTCTGACTGAGGTCCACACAACAGAGGATGTACCTTTGGAAACACCAAAAGGAAACAGAAAAGAAGTATTTAAATTGTGGGTTACTTACACTTACCTGCCAAATGGCTGGGAGGCAGGAAGCCAGCGTGGTGAGGAGACGGCCCATACGGGGAAGCAGCAGGGTGTCCTGATCCTATTGAATACAGCCGAGAATCATAATAATTAACTACAGACAAAGTTCACAAAACAGCTACACCTGTTTTTATTACTGTGCAATACTGTTTATATTCTGCAGTACTGTGTATTGAGACCATTTTACATTGAGTGTTGTAAAATGGCAGTGATGTCCTGGACTGAGTGTTTAACTTGCATTCACAAGGGTCAACCGCCTATTCGCTCTAAATTATATGTCATTTGTTTGTGTGTATCATTAATGAAGAAACCAATTACAAGCTCCTTCATGACACAATGCTGCATAATTACATTCTAAAGGGCAAAAATGCTTGTGTTGCCCTTCAACAAAGAGCTAGCAGTCAATTATATCAGGCAAAAACATTTATATTCATGCCTGCGGCTGCAGTGTTGGGCTAAGACAACACTCAAAACAGCAAAATGCAAATTAGCAAGCAAAGACCAAAAGAAGACATACAAATTCATTTTATTACACTGAAGTCATACCAATAAAGACATTAAGTTGGATTGCTACTGTAGCTCAACGGGTAGAGGAATGGCAAGATCATGGGCTTGATTTGCAAGGAATGCATGTACTGTTGCTTTGAATAATTGTATGCGTTGCTTTGAATAAAAGTATTTGCCAAACGCATATGTAAATGGATTATAAATATATCTGTAAGTTAAACTTTAAATGTAGGATATCTGTAGGTGGTCAGGTCAAGTAGCTATTTACCACAATCAGCATCATGCATGTTCATACAGGCAACAGTATGCTGGCGTAGGACCATTATTTTTATCAATACTGTCGTCTTTCTTTTTTCGAATTCAGCAAGAAACGGTCTTCACACCCCATTTTTCTTCTGTAATCTCATGCATTTTGTGTCGATATTAGGGAGATAAACTTAGAATTTTTATTAACATTTTACATAAACATTTCACACACCTGTAGATGAGAAGAGGGGTCTGGCCAGGTCATGAGGGTACGGGAACCCAGGGAACACACCGGGGGCCGGTGGACGGCTAAACAGATCTAATTTTCCGTTCATGTCCAGTTTGTGTGGATCCAAATGCATCTGCTGTCAGGGAAAAAACATATGTAGCTAAATAAATAATTTACAATTACTTAAACATTTAATGTTTCTCTATACCATTACCAGTATAGGATGGCTTAAGCATAGAAAAGAGGGAAAAAGAGGGAAAAAGAGGGAGAAAAAGAGGGAAAGGCTCTTCTCAGACCTTTCTTGGCTTCTATGATAACTTACTTTCATCTTCTGCTGATGATGGTAGATCTGCCAGGCAATCTGAACGTGCACTGCACACCATTTACCAGGCTTCTGACATGAGGAAAATTCATAGCATTAGCACAAAAGGCAGGTGGTGTATGGTAAAAATGTAGGGATTTCGAAGAGCATGAAAATATGATGCTTACTCTGACTGAGGACCTAAACGGATCAGTTATCTATGAGGAAATGAGAGAAAGAGATATTTTTCAACAAAGTTCATATACAAGTTTACGAATCACTAAATCTTTGTGTTTTTAATAAATGGATATCAGTAGATGGTTTACCCTTGGGTCTTTCTGTAGAAGTGCGTGAGGGACCGTTCCAGGTCGTGTTGCAACATCTATAGGGTTCGAAGCCTGGAAAAAACAAATTAGGATGGTCTTACACAAGGCTAATGGAATATACTGTGACATTATAGTCTGACCTCTGCTTCATTATCATTTTAACAGCGCACTGCTGGTAAGACACATGTATTAATCATAACTCAACATAACACAAACACTACATACCTAAATAAGTGTCCATATTTCTAAACATTAGTTCTGGAACTGGTTATTAAAGTATGCCTTGCAACAGCTAACCAGTGTTCAGACCAGAAAACAAATCTTCATTTTAAGGTTGTGTACAGTAAAAATACTGTTATTTAGCTAATCCAAATATAAAATTAGCTTTTTAAATATTAACCATGGCTTCCTTAATTTAATTGACTCATGAAGTTACATGACTATTTGTAGGTGTGCCAAACGTTCAAAACTTCATTTCATTCTCAAGCTTTAACGATACTGTAATCATTAATCTCTTAAATGTTATACTTGCTAAAACAGCAGTACACTCACACCCTCACACACACCTAATTGGGGACATTACATAGACATACACAGCTAGTTATTAAAAAAAATAACCTACACACTCTAACCCTAACACAAAACTTACAGAATTTTATTAAAAAATTGATTAAAATAAATATAATTTACTACATTTTTTGTTTTTACAAATGAGGACATCCTGGAAGGGAGGTTTAGCTCATATTGGGGTATAATATTTATAATTGTTCCCCAATATATGGTTTAGTAACCCACCCCTCCATACACACACATGCACATAAACATCTTGTTCCAGACCACTGTGCTAACTTTAAATTTAACACAAAAGCCTCCTGCAGGTCACTGAGCCGGTGGCTCTTTGCATATCCATTAGTGCAGAAAGTGGCAGATGAGAATTTCTCAGGCTGTCTGCAATATAAATGCAGCTGTGCGGTACCTGAAGGCACTCTGAATACTAATGGTAAGGAAACACAAGTTCTACTCGCTGATACGAGCAGAACTAAACTAGGCAATGTTAACAACAAAAGATACACAGATGTTTTTAAATAACGTAATACAGCATAATTCATTTTTAATGAAAAACGCAGTGTAAACAGTGTCCTTTATTTGTCTGCCACTTTTATTCGCATGGTGCAAAATAAAACATGATAGTACGTCTTTTGAAAGTGATTTTTTGGCCTACCAAGTCTGAGAAGCAAGAAATGTGAAACACCCCGACACATGCACTCGAAAGTGGTTCTGCTCAAGTCAAAACAGTGTTTACATTCCCACAGGAAGTGACTTCAGAGTATAAGCTGATGTCTAACCTTCGGCTGGAAGGCACCTTGCAGTGAACTGAAGGGCCCTGAATGAGGAAGCAGCGGAGGCATGCCCGGCATCGCTGGTGGGTACGAGGGAAAAAACTGCAAAGTAAAGTTTACAAAATTAATTTGCGTCATCTTTACGAAACTGCTTTGAAGATGACATCAGTCCCAAGAACGCTTCTAAACAGTCAAAGTTTACAAATACGTCTCAAGGTCCAAATAAGTTTACAAATACGTCTCAAGGTCCAAATAAGTTTACATAGTGATCTCTTTGATCTGCAGTCAAACCAAACAAGTTAAACAGTCAAAACAAGCTAACACTTACATTTGAATGTCTCAAGAAGGGATTGTCCAGCTTTGGAGCGTATTTGTCGAACTAGAAGAAAGAGAGAAAGAGAGAGAAAGAGATGAAATTAGAAACATATCAACCAAATCAAAGTCATCTGTGACCAAAAACATAAGAGACTTTACTGAAGTGTGCTTACATAGTCAAATAAAGAGCAGATGAGGCTCAAATAAATTACACCCTTCTAATAAAACAATTACACAGTAAAACAGCCTTTCAATGTCACATCAAAGAAACCACTGTGGCCGCAGCTGGCTTCAGCATCAGAGAGCAGAGCTGGAGTATGAGAATACACTCACAAAAGAGTCAAACCAGATCACTGAAATAAAGAAAGGCATCCTTCACTTCCAATTATACTGACATGAGACGTTTTACATTGTAGCGTCACTTACAGTTAAGTATATATAGAAATAAAATCTCTTCATATATTAAGGACTCATATCAAGTCCTTTGCTTTATGTTTTGTTTGCAAAAACAAATGCAACATTCGCATTCGTTTAATATACATTAATGAAATCGTTTTTACATGAAATGATTTGCCTCCCAAATATATTATTTTTGTCATACATGGAAAAAAACCTAAACTATTACATGCCTTTGTCATTACAGAGCAGATGAAGTTTTGTGTGGATTAAAAGTCAACAAAGTTTGTCATCAACAAATATGGATGGAATTAACTCATCATGTTTCATCATGATCGATCTCCAAAGTGCAGTGAAAAAAAACTGTATACTGTTGCCAGGAGGACTGTGTAAATCTGAGAGTATATGAGCAATCCTGTGACCACTGGGTCCTCTAGGAAGTTCACAATTACTCTAGAAGTAATTGGTACAGAGTGCAAACTATTTCTTTTAAATAAACATACAAATCCTTTACAAACTCTCTTTTGTGTTATTTCAGCAGATGATTGAAAAATTAAAACAAAATGCATGTGTGTGCGTTTTTCTGAAAAACAGCAGCCCTTCAAAAACAGTCCACTCATGGTACAGATTATATACTCTCAGATCAGCAGTCAAAAGCTGTTTTTATCCTGCGATGTATGAATGTGTGGTGATAATTAGACTAAATCAAACACATGAGGTTGGCCTGGCTGAGAAAATTGCTGATCTGGTTTCCCTGCTCGTTACAACTCTGTGTTTCTTCTGAGGGCTGTGCGTCGTCTTTACGGTTAACACTTGCTGAGAAAATACAGCAAAGGTTTACGGTTGCCCGTAAAAAACAGCGCTTTATAATTTACAGGCCCTGTCAGTGCTTTATAACAAATCAGGGTTGAATGACATCTGCAAACAATTAAATCTTGATGCTGTTTTTTAAGACATGGCAGGAGAAAAGGGAAAAATGCAAGACATTACATAAGGTGTTATTTAAGGTCAACATAAAACATTTACTACCCATTTCACTTCTGTAATCTTACGCATTTCCAAGTAAAATGAGAAAAAAGCAGGGCTTGATTTTGATTGGCTGATGAAAAGTGGGCGTTACAGAATACAGACTGGTGAATTTGAAAAAAATAAATGAGAAATGAAGCAAATGATTACAGTTTGATAACAGAATACACAGAAAACAGTAAACCATTTACTATGCAAATATATGTGGAGCATGCATTTTAGAAACACCTTAGCCATAAGTCATTGTGTCTGTATCTTTCTCAGTAAAAAAACTATCAATTTAATCACAAGATGCTGAAAGAAACAATGGCAGTCTGGTACACAAGACCTTGTACCTTATAAAACATTTGCGGAAGGTGTGGTGGTGAGTTTATAATTCAACACCACAGATAAGAGGCACCACCATAACCCATTTTTTTTATCATGTACAGAATTTCAGAGCTTCAGTTTATCATGATGAAACAAACCTGTAATCAACAAAGCAAACACAGCGGCAATCCACAAAACACACGGCATGTTATAAGAAAAAAATGTAAGCAATCTATTGAGACTGTAATCTGTGATTCAAAAATGCTAAACAGCCTCACAGACTTTTCATCTCGAGCTCCGACATAATGCAATATATCTTTTGGACTGGTTCGTAGTGAAGATAGTATGCAGATAAGACTCTCTCATTCCTCTCTGAATACGTTTCGGAGGTCTCAATGCATTTCATATGGCTGGCTAACTTTGAGCAGCTGAAATGATCTGATTACAGGCTGCCAAATTTGCCTTTAATAGCTGCTTTGCACACGGAAGCAATTACGCTTTATCAAAACAACCCGGTGATGTCATGACCTTCATCTGTGGTGAGGTCATTACGTTTCCACCGAAGGCTTTGAATGTGTCACAAAGAATGAGTCCTGCCTGAACCTCAGTCACGCCACAGGGCTCTGTGTGCCTCAAGCAGCCCCCAGCACTCAAAACATCATCGTTCTGCTCATGTGAAAGCAATAAAACATCTTTGGTGCGTACTGTAAAAGCACAAGACGTCTGGTGTGTCAGCATGGCGGCAGAAAAGGTTTTTATTAGGAGAAGAGCTACAAAAATTGAGGTTGTCACGGGACAATAGTTTATCTTGTTGGGATGATGGGTATCAGTTATGTTCTGTAAAACTGGTGTTGTAAAATTGTTTTAACCCCTTGGCCTCTGTATGAACTCTGCGTTACTGACTTACCCAGCTAACAATTTTAGGTCAA
>JAZGTK010008592.1:0-18124 GCA_036877625.1 Ambastaia sidthimunki
AATTTAATTGATTAATATTTAAATGACTTTTGATGACCATCAGTTATTCAAATAAAAGTCTGACTGTTACTGCAAGCACTGATCATTATGAAAAGATATTTAATGTGTTTGGCTTGAACAGAAAGATCTTTCCTATTTTCCTCAGTCTTCTGACTCAATTTAGATATTCAAGCATTGTGAAAGCATTTACCAATTGATGGCTTTTAACAATCAGACAGAGGACTGCAGAGTCAACATATCAAATTCCATCTTCGTTTTCTAAAGAGCTCTGCGGTGGCTGCGAGCTGTTCATTCAACGGTGGCATCTGGGGATGAAATTACCTTACGTGGGTTGTCATGAAAAGAAAAGCACACTACACTCTCCATCTTTTAAATGAAAACTCATTAATGGCAGCACTTCTGAGAACACAAAGGCTTCAGAATTAATATCCATTGAAAAGGCCGAGGTTAGCATGTGATGATCGTTATTGCTCTCTTGTGTTATGGAGGTGATACATTTCTGTCAAGAGCTTCTTATGGAGAATGCATATCAGGGTGTGGAACTGAAGAGAAGATGCCTGGTGCTTCCTGGAAGATGATATTGATCTTATTTCAAGGATTTTGATACTGTTCTTAGCTGGAAAGTAGCATCTCTTAGAACATTAATCATTTAGAGACTCTTGTTTGTTTACAGTCCAAATCTAGCACCTTTCTGTGAGAGGCATTTCAATTTAGAGGCATTAAAGATAATGGCAGCTCATTGTCAAAAATATGTCTGCCTTCGTATTTGAAATCGCAATGCATAATGCATCTTGAATCAGTGCCTGCACTGGATTTTAACGTTGCTCAAAGCTGTGCTATTTACGAATCAAATAAATTAGATTCTGCCAGTCTGTGGGTACATTTAACAACATATTATGTTGCTAATATTGATGTTGAGATTATTCCACAATTCCTCACTGTGACAGTATTTAGCAAAAACGTATAATCTATAAATATAGACACATAGTGATGTTTTTGATACAGATGCCAGACAATCAACAAAATTAGTCAGTCGATTCTCCTACAGTAAATACACAGCAAAACATCTAAGAATATCCATAGGTGTCACTGCCCACAAAGCCCTGTTTCCAATTCGGAAAATCTAATATACTGCAACTGCAACTTGATGTCAGGTCAAAACAAACACTTGCTTTAAAAGATTTCTTTCAGATGGTCCAGTTGACATACATGCATGCTAAAGTGTAAACAAACGACACTGAAATACGTGACTAGCTAACACTAATAGCCAATGCAAATGTAACTAGTACCACATAAGTGTAATCTGCCCAGTCTAAATTTGCCCCAGTGGGCCGTAAGTGTTCTCAGAAGCCCTGAGAAGATATAAGACACATTGTTAGGGCTTTTGTTTGATCAAGCGTAATTTCCAGGGCTCTTCTGGGAGCAATAAATAAAACAGATAATGGAGCTTGATGCAGAAACGTTAACTGGGCGAGCTAAGAATGATGGGTAACTGGAGGGTATGAGCAGCTTTGCCCAGGTGCGAACAGACTAAACCCGCTCAGGAAGACAAGGCGCTCGCAGAGTGAGGATCGTCTGCTGAGTTCATTTAATCTGCCTGGAGGACAGGGCCGCCATCATCTGTGTGCATCAACAACACTATCTGTTCAGTAGCTGTTCAGAAACTAGCAAAGAATTTAGGCCAGTACAGTAAATTATGGTACATGCATGATAACATAAATACATATCCACCAGCAGACACATGTAGAGATACAGGGGTATGTGTGAACATGCCACATCTTGCCACGCACTCTCGTATGTACATCTTAAGATACTACAGAACATGTGACATGCATATAAAGCCCAAAAGCTCATTTTATTCTGGCAAGAACACATGCTGGCTTTTAAATCAGTGTCTACAGTCATATTGATTTGTTTATACATTGACATTAGCAAAATAGGGATGTGAGCAGATAGTTTAATTTACAGATCTCAAAAGAATTGGTACTTCAAAGAAAAGCTGCTAGTACAATATAGAAATCTATGAGTAACAATATATATTACACACAAACTTGTTTTAAGTAAATGTAATAAACTTTTACTTAGGACAAAAGTAAAAGTTTTGTCCTTTGTGGTGGACAAAACTTTTTTTGAAGCTTTGTGGTGTGAGAGGCACGCGTCTATCTACATATGCAACACAATTCGGGCAGCTGTGGCCTACTGGTTAAAGGGTCAGACCTGTAACTAGGCGATCGCTGGTTTAATTCCCAATGCTAGCAGGAGACAACCGATGTGCCCTTGAGCTAGACACCTTCCCCCCAATTACTCTCCGGGTGCTGCAGTGAATGGCTTCCCAATACAGTGTATTCACAACTTATTACTTCAATGTGTGTGCACAGCATGGATAAAATGCAGAGGACAAATTCAGAGTATGGGTTACCATACTTGGCCAGCATGTCACATGGTATGCTTGAAAAAGTGAAAAAAATGAAACAGAAAAACAATTAACATACAAGTCAAGAATGAAAATTTGCTTATTTTGTAAGTTGTCTGATAAATAAATCAATGTAAACAACAATAATAAAACCACTTACTGCTCTTAGTTAGTTTTTATAATGTAGTTAAAAATTTATTTATTAGTTGTATAATTTATTAATTTTAGTGACTGTTCAATTATTTCCTGAAAGAACTTTAAGGACTTTTTCCTTAATTTATGTATTTGCTCTACTGTTTTTATGTGTCTTATTGATTGCAAATTAATTTAGAATCACAATGCTACATTCAATTTTTGTTCAGTTTATTAATATTTATTTTAAGGCTTTAGAGTTTAATTAAATTTACTACAATGATGTGATATGCTGATTGAGTCATCAAATTAATACAATCACATACATCAATATTTGCTAAGAAAAATATCCCCAATGCAAATATTTTAAATACTTGGTTATTACAGCAGACAAGGTACAGATAATCTTAAGAAGTCAATATATTATACAGACACATTATACATTATTTTTGGTAGGCTTATGTTCAAAGAAATGGAAATAATCTAGCACTGGCCTACAGTGCCGCAATCCATTTCACAGCCAAGTTGTTAATGGCGGAAATATTACAGAATTTACGTATTATATTGTTTATAATTATTTGTGTAATTTTTTCATATTATTTATCCAGTACTCAATGGCACTAAAATAAAACTTTAAATTCACATATTCAACTTATATTAATATTTATTATGAGTTGGTTCAGTAACATAACTTTTTGTTATGGTATTATAATTGGTATTGAGACTTAAATATTGGTACAGACTACTAAAATTGTAGCTTTCTGACAGTCCTAGTCTGAATGTCTGATTATAATCAATGCAGACGGTGTCGCTTCTCACAGGGTAATGACTTGTAATTGTGTATTTATGAATTATCCAAACCTGTTTTCTCATAATGTGGTATCATGTTCTCCTTATTTCACCAGGTTACTGATTAAAACTTAATAATTAGCATGTACAAATTGCTTTTAGCTTGCTTGCATTGCCACCATCCTTGACTAAAAATAGCACACTCTCTCCCTTCCTCTCCACAAGTTTATCCCTGAGATGTCTCGCAATGCAGCGGACAGTCACGTGTCGACTTTGGGAGCAGCCACAGATGCCCCACGACCCACCCTGTCAAACCCCTGACCAGAGCAACTTCTCTGAGCAGGGGCTGATGGGAAAAACCCAAAGCCTTTTACACAAACCTACAGTTCTGTCCTTGAAAGCTGCATAGTATTGTTCTCTTTTCACTGGACTATATTTATATGTAGGTTTTTAAACAGGAGTGTATTTGTTAGTGAATTACATTAGATTTTGAATAAACGGTAGAAAACCTGAATGTCACTGGTATGGACTGAGATTTAGGTATCATGACAATCCTGGTTTGCGATGCTACAAGCCAAAGTTACAATATAGTACAAGCCAAAAGTTTTTTCATGAGGCTGACAGAAAGTAAGAGAGTGCAACATTTTTTCTGACATAGCATAAACACACAAGAATAAGTGTTTGAATGAGTGCATGACAAGAGTGAATGACAACAGTTAGTCAATTCTCTATAATGTAAAACCTACTGTAAAGCCACAGGCAACTGG
This sequence comes from Ambastaia sidthimunki, assembly GCA_036877625.1. Lineage (NCBI taxonomy): Eukaryota > Metazoa > Chordata > Actinopteri > Cypriniformes > Botiidae > Ambastaia > Ambastaia sidthimunki. Next base: position 4,102 of record JAZGTK010008592.1, read on the forward strand.
TCGATTGATAAAAAATATATTGCCACGGAATTCCTAAAACACAGTGAAACATACTTTTATATGTATGCATTGGGCAGATGTTTTTATCCAAATAATTCAACATATACATTTTATCAGTATATGTGTTCCCTGGAACCCATGACATTTGTGCAGCTAATGCAATGCTGAGCTACAGAAACAGCATACACACCAAATGTGTGCACTTAAAAACAATGACATCCATCAGAAAGCATTGCAATGCAACACTGTAATTATCACTTATAGGAGAGATGTATAAAGAAACACTACAACATCAAGATCCTTTAACTGAAGGCGTTTTTGATGTGATAATATATGCATGTACACACAGAGGATGTGACTTCTAACACTACACTCTCAGCACGCCCCATCCAATAGGTTTTTAAGTAGATTACATAAGCATGCACTTTAATTCAATACATAGCAGCTAATAAAATACACTTTATGTAACTCTAGCTAGAGTACACATATACTGTTCTCTCATAGTTCATGAATTAATGCATCGTATTCACAACACACGCATTGCTCTTTTGAAAGTCACTTCACCACCCCAGTGGCACATTCAAACAGAGACACAAAGATCACAAGAAGTGCATGCACCCAAGTGTTTGCTGTCGGTCACATCTGTGAAAAGGGCCGCCCATCACGATAGCAAACAACAGAAAGCCTCTGCAGCGAAATGGGGAAGCATTTAAATAAATAAAATAAAGATCATTGGTTGCCTCAGGCTTGGTTGCACAGTTAAAGATTAATGTTATTCTTCTCCAAATATTGCTCAGAGGGACAACACAAGTCACTTTCTCAGCAGCAAAGCATTCATAAAAGAAAAAGCCAGGGGAGACCCTAAGGCGAGGCCTCTGGGGGTGATGTGGACAACTGCAGATGAAAGACCAGCTGTCTATCAGAGGAAAGTTGTGTGTGTATTAGTGGTGGCAGAACAAGGATGGTTGTCAAAAGAGAAGTGTTTAAATGTTTCTCTTTTAGTGAGGGCCAGTGTGTGTGTTTAAGTATTCTTTGCTCACCTGAGTAGGCCCAGTAGGACTCTTCGGCCGCTCTGCGGTGCCTGTCACCAATTGGACGGTCATGAAACCCCACCTTTGGCCCCTCAGCCAATGCTGAAAAAGAAAAAAGAAAAAGGAGTTCTGGTATGTTAGCACACATGCTCCAAACACATGTAGTGCTGCTCCTGCAGGTGGCAAGTTCAAATATAACTTGCAACATATTTTCTAACCTTTATCTCCTGCTCATTATTTTCTATCCTATCTCTTACTCTCTCAAAATAAAGTAACAAAAATTGGATGGATTAATTCTGCTACTGTCTGCTACAGACAAACAGGCAGACAGATACCTCTATATCACATGGTATGGTAATGATATCACTTCCTAGTTACTGGTACCAGCATTGACTGGTAAAATGTTCTTACTGGCCGGCCACAAAATAGGTCTCTCATAAATAAACAGACAGATGGGTCAAAGTACTGCTCACAACCTCAGGCAAACACACAAATTACAAGACACAAATTACAAGACACACACACACACAAACACATACACAGAGTAATGCAAAAGCCTGTCATTAAATCCTGTATAAACCAATCTGGCTCAAAAAACTACTCCATTAGAGAGAAAAACAGCCCCCCACACAGCAGTATTTACATCCTGTCCGCTCTGGGATCAGTTTCCCTCTCCCTCATTAAACATGTATGAAGGGCTAAATAAATAAACAAGGCCTGATTGGCCAGTGAGCGGAAGGCTAAAGCGCTAAGTGCTGAGGCAAAGAGGATGCGGACAGGGCGCTGGCAGCCAGAGATGGTGAGCCAATCCACCGCTCTGTCAGAGACACAAAGACCAGCTGTGTCCTACCACTAGGCCGAGATAATCTAGACTCAACCCAACAGGAGATCTAGACCCCTTCGCCCACTTGCTCAAAGCTCTGGGGTTCATATTAGCTGTGAAATTACAATACCACAGAATTGAAGAGCTTAGATTAACTTAAGACCTCTCATTCAAATAGGATACCAGAGATCCGGCACGTTGAATGAGAATTTGTTCCAACTTGCAAGCAGGGGCCAGAGGGATATGAAAGAATGGCACATATCTCAGTATCCCTGTGGCCTTGGCATGAATTTATCAGAGGCGAACTTGGCCCCTCAACTCTCAACTGTAGGAGGTCTGGGATGCACTACAAGGTGAAGGGATAGCTCAAAATCAGCCTCACAGCTTCTGTCCACATCTAAACTTGCAAACATGGTGTGGAAGGACTTGGGGGGTGGCTGCCATTTTAGATCTAGACTGAAAAAACAGTCCCCAGAAGGGAAAGAAAAAAAAGAAAACAAGCAGCCAACGAAAGCCCAGTTAGGACCAAAACCATGTTAAGACGTTAACAAGAAACAAGCCACGTTTTTCGCCAAGCCTGCTGATGTGCTGACCATACTATGGTAACAAGGACACACCGCTTTAAAGCCATCACTCAAAACATAATGCAATTTACAAGGTCCCTCTCTCTCTCCGAGCATGCTGGGTAAGTACATTCTGATATGAACAATGGGTGACTTTTTGTTTCAATGACAAACTGCCTTCTGCTCCTCGCTGCTCTAATTCTTGAGGATAGCAGCTCGGGCATGGCAGTGAATGCCAATGAGAGGGTATGCTATGGCTTCTCTATGAATTACATTATTGATTGCCGATACTCTTTGAACAGAAAATGTAATTATGCAATGCGGCATACCGGGCTTAGTCGCTATCCTCCCGATGTGTCACTCACGCTCTCTTTGTCTTTCATTCAATCACTCTCTCCCTTTCTCTCTGCCCATCCATCACTGAAGCTCCCCATCCCTCTCCGATACTCCTAACACTTACTTCCTCTGAGTAACTCTCTCTTGGAGAGATTTGGGCTGCTCTTTCAGCCACTCTCAAGAGTCTGTTGTTCAGAAGCTGAGTCAACCTCTTCAACAGCTCCAGGTGTCTTCAACAGCAATGGATGAACAACAAAAACAAAACCATTGGGCAATGGTGACAACCCTCTGGCTAAAAGTGGCCTAACATACAGCCACAAAACAACAGAGTGTATGGGGTAAGTTGTTGAGGCACTGTGACACACAAGAGACTATGTGTGATCTGCTACAGAGACCCTAAAGAAATGTGCTTTGCAAAGTGTAGCGTGAGGAAAGAGCAGGGGTTTGGATGGACAATTTTGCAATTTTACTAGTTAAAAAAGGCTGAAAAATTGTTATTTATATTTCTATTTATTTTCTTTAGGGACCACTTGTCTTTTTGTTTTCCCCAAATGAGGTGTGTCAGATGTAGGCAACATTTAAGGACAATTTTTTAGCAATTGTCACCGATAAAACCACTAACAAGAAAGGGAACACGTTGAGTAAAGTACACCCACTGGTGCGGACGACAGAGCGAGTCACACACACATTTTGATTGCTTCATTTCTGTGGTATATGGGGCAGGCTAAAAACAAAAATGAGTTTGACACCCTCTGCCCCTGCGTTAGGTACTAAGACGGAGACAACTCATTTTCTTGCCCTCCTTTAGGAACGGAGATTACCTAAAAAGTTACCTAGAAAGACCACCTTCCACTGGAACAAAAACTCACAGCCAGATTACCAACACACACATCATACCAGGTGCAGATGTGAACACACACACCCCAGAGAGACGCACACACATTCTACTGTCCTCCAGACCCTGTCAAAATCAATTTGCATCAATTCAGTCCAATATGCACAAAGAGCTTTTGTACACACACACAGCAAGCACTAGTCTTGGCCAACATCAAACACACCAAAAGAATGTCATATTGTTCAAAAACAAGCAACATTGGATTAAAGCACAATCCTTTAAAATCTTGATTCAACTGCGAGTTGATGCCGACGTGCGCTTGCCTTCTGTGATCAAATCTTTGGCGCCAGGGGTTCCATCTAGTCCAGCTCTTCTAAATGAATTGTGACGTAATTGATTTACATCCCTCTATTAAAGCTGCAAAGCTTTATGAGGAAGATATTGGGAGTTGACGTTTCTGTCAGGCTGTCTCCGTAGAAACAGCGACAGAACAAGGAGTTATGAGAGCTCCGGTTTCAGACGTAGATTCCCGAACTCTCAACAAGACAAGCCTCTGAGGAGCCGTGCGATGTATCAAATGCTGGTCAGAGATTGCTTTAGCTAGAAAAGACCAATCTTCATATGTCAAAACACACAGCAGAGTTTAAACAGAATCTAGTAAGATTTCCATATTAACATTTGCGCAAACCAGAGGCTTGCATGGCTGACTTTGCACTGATAAATATTCAAATCTGAGACCTTCAGGGAAAGCAATATACTACTGTGTTAAACATGTAAGCTGGACTTTTAAACTTGGCAAAAACCAGACTGCGGGTTTGAGTCATGCTTGGGAATAGAAATATTGTAAAATAAAAGGTCTACGTTTACATTTTTTGAAAACCAATCAAAAATATAAAATGTCATTCAACACCGGAGGGCAGTTAAAATTAAACAAAGTCACAATACATATTTAGCTAACAACAAAATGACAGTAGGCACACTTTGGGAGTGAACAGAATAACATCCAGAGGCTAAATATATTTATGCTATTCATGGAGGAAACTAGAATTTTAGCAAACTGAACAATCACAGCCATACCGTGACCAAAGTGGTAATCTTTAAGAAATTGACTAGCCAATAGAAATGCTTTTTTCCATCCATGTTAAAGTTGCAATAGACTTTTTGTCATTTAATGTCCTATAATTCTCAAATTCTGGTCTAGATGTTATTGTCCTCAGGTGATGACTGAATCCAAAAACTTTAATAGCCAAAATAGAATAACGCCTTACTAAATAGTATAATGTTAAAAACTCTGTCTGACTTTCACTTTTCTAAAAGTATTCTAAAAATAAAATAATGATAATACAGCCAAACTTTACTTCACTGGGAAAGTTTTGAGTAAAGAACTGGAATTTATTGGCAAGGAAAGCTTGCACTTACAAGAAGCTCAACTTGGTGAGTTATTCTCAAGATAAACATATGGTTTGAGATGTACAGTATGACAGTATGAAAATAATGTGCAGAGCCTAAAACGCTGTGCTGCAGTGGTACAAAGGCACAGAGATAGAATTCAATAGTAATATCATAGTTATTTAATAAATGCATGTACTGTGATATTGATATTATTATGGTACTCCAGGGCCCTTTTAAGAACATGGTACATTTCTAAAAACATGTCAGTGGACCATTCCATAAAGTGATGGTATCAAATTATAATACCAAATGGTACTAAAAAGTATACAATACTATGACACTAAAACGGTACAACACCGGTAGCATATAGTGTTTGAAATGGTATTAGTGGAATATATGTACTGTATGTTAATATGGAGCTGTATAGGATGTGGATATTAGATTCAGGTGGTAATAACTCATTCTGCTCAAGGGTAAATGCTGCACATATGTCACATGTTGACCTTTAATACTTCTGAATATCAAGTTTGTTCCCGCCTAATTGGAATGCACATCAGATATTCACTTTCATGCACTTAACCTTGATTTTGCTTTTGTCTTTTTGGACAGGAAGGGTCAGTGTGTGTGTATGTGTGTCCTAATGGACTTATTAATATTCTCCTCAGCTCTCTCTCCTTGAAGGGCATTCACCCTGTGGCACATCTATACCACTGTACCATGCGAAGATGCACATGCTTTCACACACACATGGAGCAACATCTGCCGTCTTAATCTGTCTGGAAATCTGAGAAGGCAGCAAATACAGACACTACGACATATTTAGCGACACTGGAGGACAGAAAGCAATAGACTGAGGGGGAAACTATACAGTTTAAGAAATATTTGAATTAAATAGTTATTTAAATAAAATTAAATAGAAATGAATAGAAATTAAATAAACAGTTTAATAACAATAGGGTGGCTGCAAAACAACTGGAAACCTTGAACACAATACCAATGTGCACAATGTGAGCCAATCAAATGAAACAGATGATGATGTAACAGATGGTCATATAGTGGTACTTTGATATAAAACTTTATATTAAATGACTTTGTATCATGAATATTTATGTACCCTGGTATTCACCAGGTACTGTGGTAAACAATAGCATAGTGTTAGTATAATTCAGTATATATTTTTTAAATAAAAAGCAGTTTAATGGTACTTTTTAGTTTTCTCATTATGGCAATTCCAATTCATAATACCTTAAATCAGTCAATAATTAAGTCACTAAGTCAATACACAAACATCTCTAGAGTAATGCTGAGGTAAAGAATAGATGTAAAATATCTAATAATAATCCTCCTCAGCTTACTTAAGTCAAATATTTGGCTCCATTTGGCAGCAAATTAAACTATGAAAAATTGATAATGTACAACCTCTGGCACTAAGATATTAACTCCTATTAGCAAAATTAATGGCAGACAATGTACATTTTGTGTAGGATTAGCATAATATCCCAGACAGCATCAGCTTTCCTTAATGTAATTCACTTAAAGCAGTAAAATAAGCACACACTGCTGGAGAAATCAGTCAGAGATCTTCAGTACTGCACCAGCTGACTGCTGTGATCTCTAGTAGCCCTTGTTCTGCAAAACAATGCCTCCCTCAAACCGGCTGTTTTTTCAGTCATATGACACCCGAATAATTACACAACTGACTGGTACCACACAGCCTTCCCACAGCCACAAACAAACAGCGTACTGGTTTAAGAGTCTTTTTGCTAAATAATTTCAAGTCAGCATCTCAACATTGAGCTGGCTAAAATTTGACAATCTATAAAACTCATAAAAAATTAATTTACACATAATATTACACAGAAGAAAATCAGTTTCAGACAGCCTAGACAAATAAAATGTTTAGGGTGGTGCTACAGAATAAGAACAGTCTCAATCAACAGTCTTTTAGTCTAGACAGCTTCATTGATATAATGGGGGTGATTTTGTTTTGTCACATCAGCCTAGTCAGACTGCCTGCTGTTGTTTTAAAAATTTTATGTGGTGAGGACAGCGCCCTCACTAAAATCCAAGGGCCCAGGACAACACTTTTATAGGTGGGGTGTCCCTCTCTTGACTAAGTCTTCCGTCCCTCCCTGAAGGACTTTATGGCCCCCAGAACTGTCTAAAAATAGGTAATAGGGTCAGGTTGGACAGTAGCTACAGCAAGTATACAGTACAGCAAGTATAGATGTGCTTCCTTCTCTGTTGTGACAGACATTTTAAAGAAACAACAGAAACAGGTGAAAGGAAAACAGGTCTTTTTATTTTTCTAAAAGAGTCCTAAATATATTTTACAGATGCCACTTAGAAAGGCCAACAGCAGAATATGGACAACAGCTTCAGCCCACCAAGGATCAACTCCCACAGCTGTGAGTAGACTGACAAACACACACACACACACTCAAACACACATAGGATTTCAATGTCCCATCCTCCCTGTGATTAAAAACACCACACACTGTGTTTCTAACAGGACAAAAGCTTTAAGGTTCGAGACATCAACCCATGCAGTGCTTTTTATGTCGGCAGCTGGGTCCTGTGGCTAAGCAGCTATCTTAATGGCTTCAAGGACAAGACATGAGGTCTCTTGTTTATGGAGCTTTGAATCCGAAAGAGAGAGAGAGAAAGAGAGAGAGAGAGGGAAACAGACTGTTATTAAATCGGAAGGCGCCTAAGCAGCTGACAAGCAGTGTGTGACTGTGTGTGTGTTTGTGTGTCAAATAGGGAATGATAGAATGAGAAAAAGACAGAGTGTGAGAGAAAGAAAAATGGTGCTGGCAGTGCCAGGCGACACTGTTAGACAATAACATAATCTGAAGTAATGACGGTTGCCCTTTAAGCTAGTCCACAGGGAGACAGAGATATGAACTGGTCTTTAAGGTAGCGTCCAGCTACATTGATGGCAAAACTTTTATAATGAAAGCAAATACTATCACTCTCTGACCAATTAGGCGGGAAAGATATGACTGCTTGACCAATGCACTGGAAGTGTGCAGTCCTTTACGTGCCTAATGTGTGCTTGTGATAATGTGGGAGTAACAAGGTTGTTTATTGTACATGGAGAGAACAATCCAGGGAACAATCCATCCCCCTCAAGAGCTACTTGCTACTTGTCATCTTTTTGTTCCTGGTTAATCAGTTCTGCACTTCATCTTAATAGTATATGTTACGTGGCTATTCACTCTAATCACCCTTAAGCCGCCAAAAATGACATCCTGACAGTTGAACCAACACGATTTGTATCAAAGCTTTTGCTCCAGCATGACACGTAAACAAAAACAAAACTGACCGTATAAGACTGTAAAAGAGTTTATGCTAATAACTTTAAATAGCTTTGACTCTAAAACAACTTTACTTTTTGAACGATATCAAAAATCTTTTTTATATGTTTCAGCCCGTCTCCTCAAAACACTCATGGGAAAGACCATTTAAATTCCTGATTGGTAGAATCAAATCCCACTAAAACATTTTTCCTTAATAAATACCATAATTTCATGCAGGAAAATTCTGTCTTGTTTGCTAAATATAGAAAAATGTATAAGATGCACAGAACCCATTTAATTGATAAATGGGGGTCAAAAAAGTGTGTGCGCGCAAGTCACGTACAATACACAAGCAAAAAGTGAAGTCCTTTATCATTTATGCACCTGTTTGTGATTAGCAGACCTTCACACTCATAGTGGGGCGTTAAGAATGCTAAAGACGCCGGTGGAGCAAACTGCAAGAGACTCGATTAGACAGCAGTCAGTCACGGTAAGGAGAGACAGCAAGAGAGCTGCTTCCTGTGGCTGGGAGGAGACACTGGCATCGCTCCAGTGGACGTTTGTGTGTGAAGAGTGTGGAAAAGGGGGCGCCTTGGGGCAGGACGTTTGGGCATGGAACTCGGGCCCACAGGAAATGAAGGGAAAATAAAGCAAAGACCTTAAAATAGAATTTAGTTTCCTCCCAATTCTATTTGCATACAAAAGCTAGAACTAGCCATGAAGTTAAGTCCCCTGAGGTTCCTACCGAATGCCAGGAACGCTTTTGGTACTTCTCTCTCTCTCTCTCTCTCTGTTTGCCTAGAGTCCTCGGAGTCTATCAGGCACTGCATTATGCTTTCTGCTGGCTTCATTAGTCCTGCATCCTGCACCGGAGAATTTCATTACAGACACACGCAGCCAAAGTTCAGTACAAAACAACAGTCCCTTGGCTACACGAGGTTCCTTTGTGATCCGGTTATCCGGAGAGAAAGTGAGAGATAGAATGTGCTAGTACTTGAGTTAGTAGGGGACAAAAAACGGAATAGCTCTGCACCCAAACAGAACTGCGTTGTCATTTGAAACTAAACCTTGCACATTGTGAACAACACCTTCACAGAAGGGCTGGATCCCAACCAGGACACCATGTGTTGTGCGAAACCGCAAACGTGTTTTGCACTCCGCAATATGCTCCACAGATCTCACGTATGAATAAATCACAGCTGTAGACATCACATTTTCTGCTTTGAACCCTCATTTATGTCATTTGTCTCGACGGGGATCAATCCATCTTATTACACGTCTCATTTACATTTTTTAAACAATTAGTCATCACCAACCTGTTCGATTTGACAGCGATGAGTTTAAGACTGACAGAGATGTGCCTTTCCTGTCAGGAAAAGTGTGACGCGTAAGGGTGCAATTGTTCTTGAGGTGTAAATGTTTCATGCGTTTTAACCAGAAATTGTCATGCCAAAAAAACATTGAAAAACAGTTTGCAGTTACGTGTTGTGCAAAGGTGACTGCACGTCATTTGTAACCTCGTCCGGTATGGGAAAAGGCAATGTGTTTAGCCTCAGTCGGGTTTTGATGACACCACACACCGCCACCACCCAGCTAATGATTTTGAATCGATACAGAGACCCATGGTGCTCCTTCATGCAAAAGGGGTCACCTGGCGGGTCACAGCTAATCCATCACTGCTCAAAAACCAATACAGTCTTGAACTCTGAAAATGCCAGTGCAGGGCTAAACAGAGAGACGAATGTGAATGAAGTGCATAACTGATACAGTGTACACACTATTTAAAGGTGAAATGTGTAATATTCTTTTGGTACATTTTTTTTCTTTTCTTTTGACATATAGAAAGTATAAACATTTGTTTTTTTTTTTCAAAACATTTCCCTGTTTGTTTGAGTAGTGATATAGCAACTTCTGGCTTAACCAATGGTATGGGTTGGAGGCAGGACAAGCTAATTGCCCGACCAATGGCAGATGGAGAAAGTGTTTGAAAGTGTTTAGAAAAAGTGGGAAGCATGTTTGAAAACAGTCAATTTTGCAATTCCACTTCATTACAGTAATGGCACAATAATTACACACATCACCTTTACATGTACTACAAAGGCCCGTTCACACCAGAACAATAACTATAATGATAACTACATTAGCGTCCACACCAATGTAACAAATGCTGTTTCAAATGCTTAAGTCAGGTGCCTTCTGATTGGCTGGAATAATGTTTTACTATTCATTTGAAAAATTCTGAAACTAAACCCCATTAACATTGTTTCTCTGTGCTGCTGTTGTTGTGGTGGTTTTGTGGACTCATTACTTAAATTTGGAATAATTTTTAAAACATTATTTGTTATGTACCGTATTTTAACTATGGTGTCTGTAGTAACAGTAACCATATTATAACCATAATATCTGTAGTGAAAATATGGAATAAAAATACTTATCAATCGAGTTTACTATAGTTAAGCCATGCTTATGTTTCATAAGTAATTTTGCTTTGTTTCATGTTTATCAATCACAAAGGTCTACAGCTTATTTATGTAGATGCGATTACTGTTGACTTTTAAAGTACACAAGCATGCAGATGAGATCAAAGCTAACACACACTTACTAAAACTTCCCCCGTAACTACACTGTGCTAGAGGACCATGAATAAGGTCTAAATAAAGCTGTATTAGTTTGAGGGTTTCTGATCTCTTCTCTCGAGGATAGAAAGCAAACCAATATGAGAGAAGCAAATATTGTCATGTGGGCCACGCTGTCATAATGATTATTTTTCCTCTGATTATTTGAATTGTTGTTTATTAGCTTGTTTTCTTATGGGGTCCCTCTGTGTTTTAAAGATCTTTGACAAACACGACCACAAACAGGAAATGTAGAGTGATTTGTTAGTGCCATCAAAATTAGGACCTCCAGGCATATGAAATCCTTGTGTTTGTAGTGTGGAAAACAGAGGCAACACTGTGAAAGAAACGGCTAGTCAACATCCAGATTTCCGCAGTGTAATCACACCACTGTTGGATCCACCAAAGCGTTGGACGTGAAATTCGTAAATGTGGAAATTTGATTAACACCCACGAGGTGATGAGACCCTTATTCTATAAACACACAAACACACACACACAGCTCAGTGCTGGCCCAATACAAACAACAGGCTCTTGCCCCCCGCCAGTGGCTAATGACAGACCCACAGCTTCATGGCAGGAAAACCATCTGGTGGCTACAAAGCTTTTAAACCAAACAAAATACTGCCAACCAAAATGAATTGTGTGACCAACCGTGTTGTTGCATGTAGGCACACTCAGGTCTTTAGTATTACATGAATGGGGTGCGTGCAAGTTGATGCTCGACAAATTAAAGAGCAAATTAAAGAGTTACTCAGACTTAAAGAGTAACTTCAGAAGAAAATGCAATATAGCATGTTGTTAAAATGACTTTGTGAAAATGATAATCTAAACCTAATTCGCTCAGGCCAATTAAATCAAATATCTAAAGATTGTCTACTGAAGAAAACATCTGTCATGAGCCATGTCAATTTTCACTTCATTATTGAGAAAACAAAAAAATATGAGAAACAAAATCATAATGTGTTTTAACAAGTAATGGTGACTCATTTTTATATGGTTCTGCATGTGTGTAATTTTTATATTGTTCTGTATTTGATGTATCAGTGAATCCCATATAGTGACAAAATAAATTAAATGGCCTGATTGTTTGTCATTAATAAGCAAGAAAACAACTAAACAATTTCATTGTCTTACAGACAAAAACAAATATAACAATAAACTATGGTTTTATGGTTAATAAGAAATATTTATGGCCAATAATTTTTTGATTTACTCGTCATTGGCAGGTGTAGCAAAAAGTTAATTTTGGACATTGTGTTTGTGTTCAAACAACTTTGCTTTGCATACTTTTTTATTTCTACATTTTGCGTGTGCATGCAAACTAGTACTACTCAGTATGATAAATACAGTGGTCACAGTAGGTCACAGCGCCTGCGAATTGCAGCCTCAGTAGTACGCACACAAATTTAATCACACACACTTATCTATCTATATGGGGGCATTCCATAGACTTCTATTGTTTTATACACAGCTAGTTATAAACAATATAACCTAACCTCTAACTCACACTCTAACCTAACAGAAAACTTTCTGAATTTTTACAATTGAAAAACACTTTACTTACTATATTTTTACAAATGAAGACATCCCCAAAAAGAGTTTTTTTGAGGACAAATTTGTCCTCAATGTATGGTTAAGTAAGTAGCACTGCAAATATAACATTCAACACTTTTACTATGTGCCAAAGTTCTAGAGACTGTAATGCTGTACAAAGCAAAGGGGTGGAGCCTGGAAAAACAGACAAGATACAAGATAACCAAGATAACCATTACATGATAACCATTTATTTTGTCTTAAAATAAAAAAGACAAAATAAACTGCTCCATCAACCCTGCAGTCAGACTGACCTCTCCTTTCCAAATGGATGTGTTTGTGTGTTAGAAAAAAAAGAATATAATCCACTGTTAAATGTATAAAGTCAGCAAAAAACAATTTAATTCCCATAATCTGAACTTTGAGATAAAAAAATGTGTGGGACTTTATAACTTAACCTTATCCATCAGAAGATGACTGGACTGTGACAAGAAGGCATGATAGGAATGGAGCTGGCATACTACTAAAGTTTTTACATTTTGATGATATATTACAATAACTGCCATGCTTTCCTGAAATAACATGCACTGATGAATCATGCAGAATCTGGTATATGAATTAAAGGGTAAATCAAGGATCAATTTTAATATCATGTTGAGTTTATACTTAAACAGGATTCAAATCACACTTGTTTCTCAAAAAGCAAGTAAAGCTTTTATCCAACTAAATCAGAGTTTAACTTTTTACTGTTTTAAAACAGGCCATCCTGGCCATCCTGTTGATTATGATTGGAGCAAAATTTGGGCCATGTGGTATACCTGCAGTATCTCATTTGGAACAAAATAAGCATTTTGGTTTTAAAAAGTAATGCTGAAAAGGAGCATTCCCCTGTAATCCCACCAATTAATCTATCAAAAATGAGGAACAACCCAAAAATCTCCAAATCTCAATCCAAATCTTGCGAATGAATTTCAGATGTTCTGATGTTGAGTGTGCTGGACAATTGTGTGCTGGCTCATACATATTGCAGAAAAATTCAACCACATTTGCGTAGCACATTTTAGCGTAGCATAGCATAACGCTAGGTGCCACGACTTGGCTCGACAGCTGTTCCACACAGGCAAAAAAACCCCTTCAATTAGACATTTGTAAGTAAAATACCTAGTGTTAGTGACTCAAAGCAATTTCCGATAAGACGCCAGTTTGCTGAAGTGAATCCAACTAATAAATGAGAAGAACTAGTGAAACGTATTTTCAGCAGATAAAACATACCTATGAAATGTATTTCTCATTGGACTACCAAATCTAATTATACACCTATGAAATAGAGGGTGGAGGCGGCAAAGCATTGCTGGTAAATCTCGCAATCCGGCATCCTATTAAAAATACACCAAAACCATTTTGGATGGCTGGAGAAGGAAGCAGTGAAAGCAATCCTGTTCTTAGTTCACTTGCTCTCGGCTAATGAGTCTGTTTTCTTATGTGGCACCTCATACTCTCCTCTGCATGTGGAAGCAATGCTGGTGTTTGGATCGACACATTTGAAATGAATAAAGAGTATAAATACAGAGTCAATAATTAAGAGTTTAC
>JAZGTK010008593.1:0-18123 GCA_036877625.1 Ambastaia sidthimunki
GGGTAACACTGCGCATTTCTGCCTCTTTTCCCTGATCAATATCTGATTGCAGCTGACAGATCCTCTCAGCACCGATGAGCTCTCAGATCAGTGAGGATTGATTGAATTTGAAGCCGGTTGTGTGTGTGTTTTACTCCCAGGACTCAAGGGCCAGAGTGATGGCTGGAGACCTGGTTTTACCTCTTTTCCTGCCCCGTCTGTCTTTCTGTCTCCCAATGGTGATCTCTTCAATATCTCAACTGTCTCTTCTAGACAGCAATGATATAAAATTTAGAGTGAATTGAGTAAAAAAAAAAATCTCTGGTTATTTACACACACTTTCCTGATTTTAAAGACTTAGGCTGTGTGGTTAATGTTGGCCACGCCCACTCCTCACAAGCCAATCAATTTATTATAAAATCAGTTGATTAGCTGTGCTGTCCTTCATTCTCATATTCACCTTCAATCTGAATGACAGTTGTATTTAGTTATCATGAATTAAGATCATTCTAGATCAAGCTGAGCTTTCAGAAGTTCAGAAGTCTGACTTACATTAAATCTTACAGTTGATGATGAAAATTCTGAGTTTACCTTCCTCAAAATTTCCAATGTACACAATGTGTCACTGTCAAACATGTTCTACACGTAATAATAAACTTTCTTAAAAGGTTCTTAACAGCAATGCCATAAAAGAACCATTTTTGGCTCCCATTTCACTCAAAGGCCCTTAAAAATATTTCTTTGTTACCTTTTTCATAGTCTAAAGAACCTTTTTCCACTACAGACTACGGCCGTTAAAGGTTCTTTATAGAAACATATATCCAATATAGTTCTTTGTTGGCTTTGTGAAGCACCTTTTTTTAAAAGTGTATTTATGGTTATTTTAGATAAATGAGACAAAGTGGATACTAAAATGAGACTGAGATCTCCATTAAGAGCATCTATAAAACAGCAACCCTTGAGCAATACAGTGTTTCTCCTGAACCATCACGTCTCTCTGTCTCTCCCTCAACACGAGCAGGACTCAATTAGAGAGAGCAGAGGATGTATAGTCATGCCAAACACACTCCATTGGTCTCCTTTCTGCTCAGTTAAGCTGCTTGTATGTTGAGCTTGTCTGTAGAGGAAGAAGAATGTCTTCCTGCTTCTCATTTTCACCACTGGCTGCATCCCAGAAATCAATACTTTCTGATGTTTGGCTGGATTCTGAAGTGGGTGGGTTGTGGTGCATTTGGACTGAAAAAGGCCTGTTCTTGTTCACTCTAGTAAAAATGACATATACACTCAAAAGACACTCAAATGAGCCATTGGACTGGGTACAAATCTACAATATTTCAACAACTAAACTATTTTTACATAATCACATGCTATATGTTAACTTTTCTTTCTAATGTGGAACTGGCCTAACAGCAGTACAATTCATTCCTGAGGTCTGTAGCTTAATACATTTTTGGCTGTAAAGGCATTTGATAGTGTTTTGATGTTTGATTTTGATTATTATTAGATATTATAATGTAATCATTTGATTTTAAAGACTTTCTTTTATGAGTAGTGGATGTATAATTACAAACAGACACGGTAGGGACCAGAATAGCAACCTAAAGCCCGATATCCATCAAATCAATGCATGGAAAATAAGCAAAAACTGACTGCAGAAGCGACACTGCGGTTAGCGTGTGTGTGTGTGTTTGAGAGGCTGACGGTGGGTTTTGTCTCTTCTGATCAATAGTAAGGCAAGGGCACCTGAGAGAGCATGTTTGAGTAAGAGACTGCGTGTCATTTGTCCCTTTCTGATGGGAGGGGTGATAACATCTCTGTGACACAGCAGCAGGCCTGAAGGACGACTGAGTTTCACGCTCTAACTAGCAGAGACAACAAGAGAATAAACACAGAAATGAATGAGGAAATTCCCACTAGAATTTCTCCTCATTTCACACAGAGCAGGTGACTGTGGGTCTGTGTGGGGTCAGCTGTTCGGTTCATTCATGTCTTCAGTGGATGAATTCTTTCTGATTGGCTGTGATTCAATCACTAACAGGTCTTAAAAATAGATGGATTTCACTGCAATAGATGTAACAAAATATCCAGCTGCAAACAAATAGCTACAAATAGCTTTTATGCTAAAGCTTTTTCAGAACTGTCTTCACTTACAACCACATATGAACATCTTCCACCCTGTCAGAATTTGTTGTTAGCAGTTATTTCAGAATTGAAAAAGCAGTAATCTTTATAAAACTGTTGCTTTAAGAGAAAGACCAACAAAGCCTTTTAAAAATCTGATCCAGACCACTTGCTGTCTACACACAGACACAATTATAGAAGCATGAGGTGAAAGTATAAGCAGCATCAACAGCAGATGTGCTGAAGTGACTGCTGACCATTCTGCTACAGTTTTGTTTAAAATGTAAATGTCTGTCTTCTGTTAATGGATGATGAGAATAACGAGACAAGAGGATCTCCTGCAGACACGCGCCCCCGTCCGTCGCGTCCTGATAGCGCGCGTTCCCGAGAGAGAGAGAGAAAGAGAGAGAGAGCGAGAGAGAGAGAGAGAGAGAGAGAGGGAGAGAGAGAGAGAGACAGAGCGAGAGAGAGAGACAGAGCGAGAGAGAGAGACAGAGCGAGAGAGAGAGACAGAGAGAGAGAGAGAGAGAGAGAGAGAGGTAGAGAGAGGTAGAGAGAGCGAGAGAGAGGTAGAGAGAGAGAGAGAGAGAGAGCGCAGATAAGGCTCAGCGGCGGCGGCGGCAGCAGCGTCAGTGGCGTCAGCGCATCTGTGTAGTTTGGGTCGCTCCGTCTCTCGCACGCGTTACCGCTGACACATAACCGCGCGTGTGGATCTTACGAGTTCCGTTCACAGACGCGGTTCGGTGATCGTTGATGGCGATGCTTCGGTGCTCCGGTGTGCTCGGGCTGCTCTCGGTTCAGACGCTGCTGTTTCTCAGCATCTCCTCGCCGGGATCGGCGACGCTTCGCTTTCCTCAGCACTACACGTAAGTACCGCGGAACGAGGACGCGACGCACGCGTTTCTAAGCGTCCCAGCGTCGCGACACGTTCAATACGTGATTGATCTCCGTTTGTCTTCATATCTGTCCGCGTTTATATGGTTGTAACTGGAGGATTTAGACGCGTTTGTTTACGGTTACCGCGGAGTAACGCGGTTAATTATTGATTAACGGAGGCGCGATACCCGAAGCTTCATCCGGACACTTTTCTAGTTTCTTGCCGTTATTTTACTGTTATTTTACCGATCGTGGACTCGGTAACGTTGAGACCGTATGATGCGTTTAAACGCTTTTACTTTTGACTGAGGGCTTATAATAATTTCTCAAATGCCTTCAAAAATGTGTCGATGCGCTTTTATTTTACTGCTATTATAATCTTCACACTCATAGAAATATCAGCATTTACAATTCAGATCCTCCAGCCCACAAAACTCTCTTAAATTAATAGTATGGTAAAAAAGTTATAAAAACTGCTGTAGTCAATATAAATTGTCAAATGTTTAGCTTTAAAATATTAAACGGCTAGAAATCGCGTTTTCTAGATCTTAGATAATAATTTTGTGAAATGAAAAATCTTTGGAAAACTCCTGTAAAAACTAAAAGATGTGGAGCATTAGATGAACACACTGATGTTTCTGATGAATACTGTCATAAAGACTGAAGCCTCAGTGTTTAAATCACAGGTTGGGTTCAGAGACAGTGATGCTTTCTTCATAACATCCAGTGTAGAAGTAAAACTCTGTTGTAGGTCTCATTACTCACGACACATAATAGAGTTCTTCACTGTATTTAGAAAACTGACTAAGATTTTTCTTCATGAAGTAGATGTTTAGTAGAGACACTGAGGAGCAGAGCTCTGAAATGAATGTAGTTAACAGCTCAGATAGTTTGATTTTAGCAGACACTGATGAGACCGTTTGAGTCATACTGAAATCTTGTTTTATTGCAGAAGCTTCACAGCACAGTTTGAGACATTATTGTAGGAGATGCGTGAGATAACTGGAGATGTAAGCAGGAGATGTGTGCATGTATTTAATCTCATTGATGTGTAGGAAGATCTCAGTTTGGGCTCTTTCTGAAGTGGTGGGTGTTTGAGTCCGTGTGCACTGGTATGTCTGAGGCTGGATCTGTCCTTTCTGTGGCCACACATGCCATGTGCTCTGTGGATTAACCCGTATCTCACACTGTATGAAATCATATATATAAGGTTTTCTGTTATGTAAGATACTGTATAGTTTGATGTTGTTGACAATTGAAGCTTAATTTTATATAGATTTTACTCATTATTTACTATTCAGTGTATTTATGTAGTTTTATATTTAGTTTAACTTTATCTTAGTGTAAACTGCCCAACTTTCCACAATGAAATGATTGTTTGCAGTACATCCCTCTTATGTCTTCTATGTGATTTATGGAGATATGATCTCTGAATTTTACCTAAATATGATGAGGATGAATTGTTCTATAATAATAATTCATCTATAGAGCTGGAAAGGTTTCTATGGCATTTGAAAGAATTGTTTTTACTTTACAAACTGCAGCATGTGTAATCTGTCAGTCTTGTTAAGTGACATCTGTCAGAGACACAGACGCTGCAGAGAAAAGCAAATATAACCCACGTCTGGACGGTCGTACCAGCTGAATGATGCTGTATTTCAGCTCTTGTATGTTTAATAATAGAGAATCTTCCTAATATGGTGATAGAAGATCATTTTTTTACACAAAGATCTGTGAAAGCCTTTTGCATTCAGTGTCTTAATCTGATTTTTGCATGTAATTATAAACATAAACACAATGTCAGTCCTCAGAAGCATACCGTTGAGAATCTGAGCCACGGTTCTGAATTTAAAACATGGAGACTGGCCTGTTGTTTTTTAAATGGATATATAAGTAAATGCTTTAATTACTGTTGGTATACAGGTTCACTCAAAACTCTTTGAAGGTGTTTGAGCTACAGGTCAGCGTCATGACGTATTTAGAGACGAGTGAGGTGAAACATGCACCAGTTAATGACTAAATGAATCAGCATTTAAATCATGAATTCACAGACAGAAGTAACCTCAGCCTGGTTCTGCTGTCTCTCCACATTCATTTTTCCTCATCAGACTCTCAGTTGTGATTTAAAGGTCACTTGGACTTTATGTTTGAAATAGTTTCTTATGGTTCTTAAGGGGTTCATAAACCCTGATGATGAGGTTTACACTGTTCATACTTTCATACTTAACCCAGGGTTAGAAATTCATCTCTGTTTTTAGATTTCATGCTGTATGTTTGAAAACCATAATGTGTTTTTACTGATATAATAATATGGATATTTATGAGGTGTGTGTCAGTAATCAGTATTTTAATAAGTTGCTCTAAGTTGTTCTTTGGCCCGAGTACAACAATACAACACAGTCTAATTAGGTTTCTGATAAAGAGTGCTACAGATTGAACTGTAGGAAATCAATAACTTCATACAGACAAGCATAATTATTAATAACAGTGTACATTGAGTAAATATGCATCGGTAGCATTTAGGATATATTTTGGAGATAATAAATTAAGCACTACAAGATTTTGTAAATTGTAAGCTCAGCACCAACTCAAGTGTTTCAAATATCATGATTAAAATAACAGATTAAAATATTCTAAAAGAATACTTTAATTGGTTTTCTGTAGGCTTTTATAAAGGTGATGTTTGATTATTTCTGTGTATCTCTGTGGTGCTGAAATCACGGTTCATTCACAGCCAGTCCGGGAGAATTTTACACTAATTCCTGTTTTTAAATGAAAAACAACAAACAAACAACAAACATGAGTGTGAAGAACAGCAGGGATTAAACACTGCATATGAAGAAAAAACACTTCTCCGTTATTTACAATATTTGTGCTTGTGTGGATTGTGTTAGAATCAGTATGAGAGCAGCAAACTGAAGTTTGTTTGCTTTGAGAGTTTGGATGTAAAATGAAACAAATAAGAACTACATAGATTTCCACATGCACAGAAAGTTAGTGAAAGAGTTTTCAAAAGGAACAAACTGATCAGAAAAATACAGAGCAATAGAGATTCTTTATATGAAGTATATGCTGTGGCCTGGATCTTGAAATAGAAAGCTTTCCTACATCACACACATGCTGAAGGTGTTAGCATTAGCGGTTGGCATCTGTCACTCACTTTCAAAACCTTTATTTCTCCATTACTAGATGACCTTTTCTTGCCTGTCACATGTCTGTTAGCTGCATTTATTCCAGCCTGATTCCAGATCTTTCCTTTCTTTAATCTAGACACACTGTTCATGTGTGCGTCTGTCAGTGTCAGGTCAGTAGATTACAGGAAGTGGCTTCTGTTTGGCGTTGCCTCTGTGTTTGCATTGGGAATTTGTGAGGTCGTGGCTTTGAGATTGTTCACTGTGTTTGTGTGGGCAGGAAGAGTGAGTCAGGTCACTTGTAGAAAAACGCATGAGGAATGTTGAAATGATTCGTATGAAGCTGTGGGACAGGAAGTTCCGCCTTCTTTTGATCCAAAGAGCCAATTGCTGTTGCTGTCTGCAGTAGCTGTTAGGACACATGCTTGAACACATTCAGCTCTGGTGCTTATACAGACCACATGAGTTTGAACCAGCATTTCCTGTCTTCTCCCAGCTTTCCAATCAGTCAATAGCTCATTTTGAGGCACATTACCTATATTATGTCCACACATTAAGTGTACCTATATGTGTATTTAACCTGATTTTAGCTAAAGCAGCAACACTCATCTGTTCAAGTGCAAGCTTAGCAAACCGTTAGCAAGCAGTTTCCTCCATCAAGCAGAAGCTGTATGAGCATCCATCTAACAACACCCCAGAATACCTTAGCAACTGTATAGCTAAGCCCCGGCAACCATTCTTAACACCCAAGCATTGTGCAGGGACACATTTTGTACAAACACTGCTTACATTTTACTCTGTTTATACTGTTGATTAATTTAGTCTGTAGATTTATAAAAAAATAGGGTGGAACTGTCAATAAAGCTTGTGCTCTGTAGTAAACACAGAAAGAAAACCTGGCTGAAATGTAACAGCATTTGCTATCATTTGTGGATGTATGAAACGGTGTGTTTTCATTCTGACTCAGTCTTTTACTATCTCTCTGTTGTCATTCAAACCAATCTGACATTTCACACTGACATTTCTTCTGCTGTGCTATCAGTCAGTGATAAATGACTGGCTGTGCTGACAGACACCACAGGGTCACGTTGTTACAGGCTTCTTTTGATTTGGAATTGCACTGGAGTGAAACGGCTCTAATAATCAGAGTAAATATCTAAAATCTTTGTCCTCCAGCGCTGCGAAATCATTCCACTGTTTGTGGGTGTTTTTAGTCTTTAATAAAGTTCTGATTGTGTTTGAATGTGCCGTTACTGTGGTCTTAGTGGGTATATCTTAGTGTTTTTTACCTTGCTTCCAGAGGGCTGAATTTTGCCGTTGTTTCCAGTTGATGTATGTGTACATGCTTCACAGACTGTTCTTTTCCTGTCAATCAATAATTTTAGGGCTGTCAAACGTTGTCACGTTAGGAAAAACGTCAGACAACAGGGCCATTGAGAGGTGGGAGAGAAAGTGTGTTGTCTGCATTTTTAAAAGTCTGATGATTCAGGGCTGTTGCGCAGAAAATATTTTAAATAAAATGTTTGAAAGGCAACAGACTCCTTAAATTATATCTGTATCACAAACCGTACAGGATGAGTTTCTCACAAAAGTTTAATACATAGTGATGTTAGTAGTTCAAATCCCTAACATGAGCAATAACAAAAGTGATGCTTACCTTAGCAAACAGCAGCAATAACAGAACCAGACAGATTCTGGAGCATATCTGAGAAGATAGAATCAGATCACAGTATTAAATTCTTAATAGAAAGAATTTACAGTCCCTATCTGTCACTATGGTTACAGGCCTTACCCCAGAGAGAGGACTGAATTAGGTTACATGTCTACACAGAGATCACTCATTTGTGTGTGCTGTTATGTGTACAGGACCTTTTTTTTCCACAAATGTTATAAAGGTTCTTGATGGCAGCATTCATGGTTCTTTTGTGGCAGGTGTGTTTGGAGAGTGAGGTTGTGTTAGGAGCTTTTGACTGTGTGCTGAGATCTACAGCTCTGATCTGCAGACGGTTGATGGCTTCATTCGGGGCTTTGCTTCAGTTAGCAAGTGTTGTGTTGCTTATGGAGACACTTCTGTCAGAACAGAGCTCACTTTATCATTCAGCTCCTTAAACATCCACTCTCACCTGCCAACAGCCGGTCAGCTCACTGCCAGAGAGAGTTTGGGAAGCAAGAGAACGTGTCAATGTGAAAGCAAACTCTGCTTTATTTACAGACACACTAAATGTTTCCGGTTCTTTTCCACTGTACACAATTCATCATGTACATGTACACACACACACACACACTCAAACACAACACACAATATACAGAAGTTACAGTCAATGTGTCGTGAATGCAGTTTTATGAAATGCTCTGTGGATGTCATTGTACAGAACAGAGAAATGGGAAAGAAAGAGGAGATTCAGAGGCAATACACACTCTTAAGAATAATTTAAATATTATATGCTAATAAAATTGCTAGGCTAAGTCTTTCTTATCTAGAAGATAAGAGTTCTCAGTCAGGACAGCACACACACACACACACAGGGTTTCTTTGGGGCCGTTCAGAGGCTGTGTAGCACAGATAAGGTTCGTTCTGACCGCAGGCTGTGGTTGCAAATCTCTGACCATTAGGCTCTAGCAGATAAAACTGTTATAGGGATCGTGTGACACTGCTGAAATTCTCCTGTAATGTTCTCATCAATTCAAAGCGTCGCATGTTAAAACAGCTTGTGACTTTAGATGTTCTAGCAGATATTGACTAACCTGAATTATATAAGGACTGTGGGACATATTGAAGGATTTATCTTCCCTATCTGTTCTTATATCTCTTCTGAGTTTAGATTTTTTAAATAATTTAAATATTGTTTAACTGCAATTTTTGTATTATATTTTTGTATTTGTATTATGTGTATTGTAATGTTGTAATATTTATAATAATTTTTGTATTATATTTTTGTATTTGTATTATGTGTATTGTAATGTTGTAATATTTATAATAATATTATATATTATGATAATAGGGGAGGGGATGTTCTCATTTATTGGAGCATTTTGATTGGACAGAACATTATAGACAGGAAAGGATGGACATCAGTGTGTATTAGGTGATTTTCTGCAGGAGAGATTGTAGATCTTTGTAAGTTTATTAATCAGTAGATTGAATTGTGATTTGAGAATCAGACCTGAAGATCTTCAGCAGGTCTGCTGTGTGTTTGTGACTGATGTTTTTCTGTCTGACAGAATGATGCACTGGGCTGGACGCATCGAGAAGGAACTGGAGAAGGTTCTGGCGCTGGTTACTGGAGGTCAGCAGATGAAAGGGGTAAGTTAATCTCTCCACTCCAGGAGTGATGTTGTAGAGTTACAGTTTTTGATCCAGTGTAGGAACTCTTCTATAAAAGACACTGTTATTTACCTGTGATGTGCTATGAGTGTCAGGGAAGATGATTATGTTAATAGCTGTTTTTGTCTCTTTCAATATTGACATTTCATAATAATAATTTTCTGTTGAGAACCGGTTCTGAACTCTTGATTTCATGGTGGTTCTGAATAGTTCTGAATAGTTCTGAATAATTCAATTATTATGAAATAATTGGCTAATACTTAAATAGCCTAAGGAAGAAGATTTTTAAAGACAAATGATTTTATTAGCATCATTTGAGTTTAGTGTTGTATGAAAACTACATTTTCAGAATTTCTATGTAGTGGATGTGTAGTGTTTGATATTTGAGTATTGTTTAATATGCCTCTTTATGTTTTAATGACAGGAATTCTGGTTTGTGGTGATGGTTCATGTTAATTCATCATGATCTTATGTTCTTCCATAGAAGCAAAGAAATCGGACTTTATGAGCAAATATTTTAAATAGCAAATTAACCTGGTCAATATCACAGATGACCTTTTTTAAATTTGATTAATAATCTATAAATAAAGTAGAATCATTAAATATTACTTCATTTTACATCATCACTTTAGCTCGTTTTAAAACTTGTTGCTTGCAGACATGCATTGATTACTGCCCAGGTTTTGTTTGTTAACTTTAAATGTATTCTGTGTGCATACACAAGTAACTGACAGGATACGCAAACAGTTGTTTGTGAGAAAAATCTATTTTAATTTATTTGTTTGAGGTGTGTGTGTTTTTTAGAAAATCAGTTCGGAACTCATTGAATGCATGCGAGTGTGTTTTTGCACACTTGGTAGCTAGAGGTTGCTGAGTCTGTGGTCTGTGTGTGTGTGTGTGCGCGCAGCGAGTGTGTGAAAACGCATTTATCTCTGGTCCAAACAGGAGTCGTCACAGGGAGCGCTAAATGGCCCAGCGTGTGCAGAAAAGCCATTTTCTAAATGGATGCCTCAGCCTATATGTGTGTCTGATGGAAATCTTCCCTGGCCTACAGCAGTCCACTAACAAGATTGCTTTCCTTCACGACTCTCTCGCTTCTTCATGCCCAGTTTATTCTCATATTCTTTCCCACGCTCCCCCCAACAAACAAAACGTTTTGCAAATGAATCCGGAGCATTTTTTTGCTATTCAAAGTAATTCTGCTAAACGAAGATTGATGCAACTGTATTCAGTTTGTAATAATCTTGAATAATTGGGTGTTTTGAAAATATTTGGAATTTAAATTTCAGTATTTTCATCAATAATTATTTTTAAATACAAAACAAAGGAATAACTTAAAACAGATACATTAAACAAATAACTATAGAAGTTTAATATAAATTATATAATAAATTACACATACTACATATACATTTATGAGCACAGTTTTACTGGTCTGTAAGAGCAATTGACTGTTTTGTCAGCTGGTCTAAAACTCCTCGTTGCTGAGCCTCAGTGAAGCTCACAGTGCTGAACATGAGGATGTTGTGAGGATGAAGTCATCATATTTAATAAAGATTTGTATTGAACACTTATGTTTTAGATCAGCTGGCAGGCGTGTGGGACCCCTGAGCTGCAGTACATTATTTTAGTCTCAGCACTTCCACCCGAATTTGCCTTCAGAAGTTATTTTGGTGAGAGTAAATAAACCGGACGTTGGAAGTGCTTCACTGTTTCTATTTCAGTCTCTGTGTCTGTCTGTAGTCAGTTCTGTTAGATAAGCAGTCATACAGCTCCTCTCCTACACACACACACACACTCCCAACAAACTACATCTACATCTACTAGTAGCAGTGATATAAATAGCACACACACACGCACTCATCTGGCCGTTTCTCTGCCGCAGTTCTGCCATTTCTTCAAGGTTATGACAACTTGTGTTGAGCGAGTCATCTGCATATTTCATGTGCTGAGTTTATCTCTTTCTAACTGAAAGTCTAACTGCGGTTCTGAGAGATGGGTTCTAATATGAAGCAGATTGTCTTACAGTCAGTAGTGTTGTGGATTTCACGTCATTAGAAGAAAGTCAGAATCATGCAGGAGTCATGTGAGCAGTGGAAGATGACCTCTGACCTCTGTCTGTCGTCTGCCGGAGAACATGCATAATTCACACGGATGGACGGGTAGAGCTCAGAATGACAGAATGACAGCTGACGCATGCAAGAAAGCACGGCAGAAACAGCGATTGTGCGACTGTGTGTTTTTAATCTTATTATAACATTTGTATGTTATGGATTCTGTTTCATCTTTGATTATTTTTTAATCTTTGAGAATTTACTTCTTTTTTGAAGCTGTCCGATTATACATTATATTATTATTTAACATTATAGGCATGTATGTAGATCAGAAGCTGAGGTGATGCAGTAATATAGGTGTGTGATACGTTTTTACATTATATAGCATCACACAGTTTCTTTAGCTAACCTCATATTCTGTTAGCACAGGGAAGTTGCTGAACATCTAGATCGTTCCGTATCAGTCACTCATGAGGGTTTTTTGATTAGGTTTTGAAACAGGTCAGTCATGTCTTGTCTGTGAACATAAAGCAAATCTATGATGATAAGCAAAAGCATTATCCATTAACAGAAGATCTCTGGTCTCCATCTCACTGGCCTTTAGTGCTGTTTGATGAAGTGTTGCCACGTCAGCCCACATGGTCTTGTGCCGTGTTGAGTAAACACACAAGCACAGAGAAGTCTGGAGAGTCAAGTTTGCACTAATTTAATTTACACTTTGGTTTAAAATAAAACTGGCATCCATACTAAACACCCACAAAACAGAAAAATTACAGACAAGATCTTAATATCTCAGTTGCTTTTCCAAGACGGCAATAAAGGTTCATGGGAGACTTAGGAGAAGGAGACATAGGAGACATCTCAGGAGATGTCCTGAGATGTTTATCCTACTCAAATTTTGAAGAGATCTCAATAATGTCTCATTGATGTCTTAAACTGTGCTCAGATTTTTCCAAGATTCCAAAGTCTGCAGTAAAATGTCATTTGGGCGGGAACTTTAACTTTTTCTCATTTAATTCTCTTTATAACAAATTTATTGGTGCTTAATGTCTGAGACAACATTGATACATAATGTAAGTTAAACATAACCAAGAACTCCTTTAAGTCCCTTGAGTTATGAAAGAGCAACATGTCAGCAGTGAAGTTCTCCTCCGAGCAGTCGTGATTTTAAACACTTTTCTGTGCAAGTGTGTGCAGATGTGTGTGTGTGTGTGTATGTGTGTGTATGTGGTTTGTGTGCTGGCCTAAGTTCTTCATAATCATGCCTTCAAGCTGTAGCTGACAGCAGCACTTTGAATAATCTTTTATAAATTAGTTGTTCAAACACACCCATGTATCACACACGCGTGTGGAGGCATCAGGCACGAGCGCTGGACACTTTATCAATGGCTGCAGGTGTATCTGCTGAGCGCCGGGTGGCTTTAATTGAGTTTCTGATGAAATGCTGAAGCTCTCAGTGCTAAAGTCGGTTTAAAGGTACAGTTCTCTCTAAAAGAAGTATTTTGTTATTTACTTTATTCATCTGTGAAACACAAGATTTCAGGCAGAAGGTCCTTAGACAGTTTTTATTCCGTACAAGAATACTTTAATATTAATATTATGATATTAATAACATTAATATTATTTACATTTTGGGATTGTTTTTTTAAATTGTTTTTTGATTTTAACTAAAAGCACTACTGTTCGTAGTATGATTTTGTTTTGGTGTGAGGGTGAGAAAATAATGACAACTTGATCATTTTTGGTAATAATTTAGGAACTATTCCTTAAACTATTTCCAAAACAGTGTTAACTTTGCATAATTAACTGGGTAAAATACAGTTTGTGTTTGGTAAAGTTGCTTTGAACTCCAAGCTTCTCCTTTACAGTAGTTACTGTATTCTACTGTAAACTACATACAGACTGGATGCATCTTAATATCTGTAACTGAATCATGAACAGTGATACACACAGCAGCTTCAACCCCTTGCCAAAAGACAAAATGTTAAAATTCTCCTTCTGCAAAACTGTTTCTGTTTTTCTATTTTCCTGCCTTTCTCTCTTAAACTCAAGCCACAGGGAAAATAAAATCACAGAAGATCTCAAACGTGCTCGTGGCATTTTTCATCCTTCATTGAATTTACCCTGAAGCAAACCAGTGAACCACGTTCATCCCAGAGTGTGTGTGTGCTTGTGTGTGTGTGCGTGCGCGTGTGTGTGCGTGCGTGTGCGTGTGTGCGCATGTTCGTGTGTGTGTGCATGTGTGCGTGTGTGTGTGCGTGCGTGTGTGCGTGCGTGTGTGCGTGCGTGTGTGCGCGCGTGTGTGTGTGCATGTGTGCGTGTGTGCGTGCGTGTGTCTTTATATTATTCTTGTCTTAGTGTCTTTTGACTAAATTTGTTAAACATTTTCTGTTATAAAGAATTGAGAGATTAAATGCAGAGGAACTTATTTTGTTAGTAACATGTTTCTAGGCTGCATTTTGTGGTCTTTATGAAACATTATGAACATTAGTATTATGAAAGCATATTAAAAAGCGTTTCATAAATGCATGTTTAACCTGAGCAGAGATGTCTCAGTGTTGCTTCAGTGGAGACAATGTGGCGTATTGTCTGAAAATGGGATTATTGCACTTTCTCGGCGTCTGTCTCTTTGAGACGCTGGTGAGGGGCGGAGCTCAGCCGGTTCTCCTCAGACATCCACATCTCTCAATGATCCCTCACACTTCTTTCACTGAGATCTGTTTCTGATATCTAAATGTGTTTGAAATCTCATCAGCACACTGGAAACGAGCTCTGATGACATCATTGAATGTCTTTCTTCTTCTTTCTTCAGTTTTATTTCATTCAAAGCTTAAAGCCTAAACTTATCTAAAACTTAAACACTGTTCTGTTGCTGTCTCGCAAGCACTGCTGTCTAAGGAAATATGCAAATGTAGGTTGTATTTTTGCCTGCTTTGCAAATCTTTTTCTCTGTGTGTGTGTGTGTGTGTGTGAGAGAGAGAGAGAGAGATGCAGGCAGCAATAAGCATACAGCTTTTATTATATTTCTGTTGAAGTGGTGAAAAAGGCATTTCATTTTACACAACATTTGAGTGTGTGTGTATCTGTGGGAAAACTGTCTTCCTGTCATATGTGTCAGTTTAATAGTTGAGAGAAGATGAAAGTATCTCTGTGTTTTAAAAGTTCTTTTTCTCTGTGTTCTATTATAATAACATCAGGTGGCTTTTACTCTGACTGCTGTGTGTGTGTAGATGCATCCGTCTCTCAGCTGCACTGCTGCACCAGCCCCCCACTGTAAATATCAGCTTTCACATTGCAATTGTGTTGCATTGTACATATTTAGCATGCGTTCTTGCATTATAGCACAGGGCGATAGTTCAAATGTTTGTGCTATTAAAACAGACGTGTTGATCATTTAATAGTTGTTAACATGTCGACAGTTGAACTAAATTACAGTCACAGCTGGATTGTCATGTTTGGAGTTGACATAAAAATGACCTTCAAAGGCATTTTATTACGTTTTGAGCAGCTAGTGTTTATTTATTTGTAAGTATTTATATAGTATATAGTAGTTTCGTTAGTATTTATCAGTATTTTAAGTTAAATTTCTGCAGCAGGGCTGTAAGCTGTGATTTTTATAGTCTCCCCTGATTCAGTTTTATACTGTATTCAACTTTTCTGTGCCCAGAAGACCGTGAGTGCAGGCAGGCAGGCAAGATGCCCATCTGAATGAAAGGACGTGGCAGCCTGCAAAGCATGATGGGATATATGCGCAGGGATGCGTTGGGCTGGATTCACATCAGCTATTGTGTTGCTGTTTCTCGTGGAGTCTCAGAACGCCCTCTCCATCTATTGTTGTCCTCTTAAAGCCAATCGCTCATCCAGCCGGCACTGTGAAGGCAGCCCACACCTCTTTCTCATTGCTTCTGAGCTTATATATGTATTCATTCTGTCTCCTCTCCTTTCTTCACTTGATTGGTTTAGACTCTTCATATAGTCTCTCTGTCTTTCTCTCTCTTCTCTCTCTCTTTCGTTTCTTTCTGTCTCTCTCTCTCTACAGCACACACACTTTTAAAGCTGGTTTGGTTCTGATCTGCCTCTGGCTCTTCTCCCGGGGTTCTGTTGTTTGATGGGATTTGTGCTTTGGCATTACAATTGCAACATCTCTCTCTCTCTCTCTCTCTCTCACACACACACGCACACGCAGACATACACACACACACACACACATACACAGACTTTCTGAACTGCATTCAGTGAAAATGATTGTGTGAAAGAACTCTGCACATGTATGTCGGCTTATAAAAGCACAGTTGGACAGATGCAGAGACATTTATTATTATTAAAACAGAGAAACACACACACACACACACACACACACACACACTTACTGCACATCCTTTCACTGCACCAGCAGTACAGCAGTAACTGCATTTGTGCTGTGGTTGTGTGTGTCTGTGTGTATTTGTGCTGTGGTTGTGTGTGTGTGTGTGTGTATGTGTGTGTGCCTTTGTATTACATGCAAGTTGTGACCTTTTCCTGAAATGTGTTTGTGAGTGAGATTGTAATGTGAATGTGTCTGTGTTCGGGGGGTTGGTTAGTGACTAAAATAAAAATGATGTAATAATTGCAAACTGTAAATGCAAACAAAGAAAATGAAGCCCATTGCACTGTACTATACAGATTCTTATTATAAATGTCCGAATCATGATGTCAAAATTCAAACAGTCTTAATGTTCTTGAAAAATGCTCTGTGACATTATGCAAAATGTATGTTCCTGTTTTCCAAATATATTTACCAATTTTCCTTTGATTTTCGGGTGAAATATGACACAGGCAATTCTTATGTCAGATTTGTTTGTGTATGTGTGTGTGTGTTATGAAAAGATGCTACAGGAATGTGTGTGTACATGTATTGCTATGTATGAGAAATGAAGAGAGAGATGACATGGAGAGAGAGCAGTGTGTGTGTGTGTGTGTGTGTGTGTGTGTGTGTGTTCATGCCAATGGCTGGATGTAGCAGCTCATTTCACACACAGCTGAGACTTCAAAGGCAGTCTGTATTAACCCTGTGTGCCGGAACCCTGCGTGAAACCATGTTTCTGCTCGTGTCTCGCTCTCCATCACTCCCTTCACACCCGCATTCATATTGAAATGACCTGATGTGTGCCTCGCCGTCCAGGAGATAAAACTTCAAACGAGCGTGTGCAAGTGTGTGAGACGAGTCCAGGATGAAGTCCCCTCGCCTCAGGTGTAAACCAGCTTTCAGGTGTAAACCAGCTTTTAGGTGTAAACCAGCTTTCAGGTGTAAACCAGCTTTTAGGTGTAAACCAGCTTTCAGGTGTAGTGCATGAATTGTGCTCTGTGTTGGTGAGACTGAGAACTCATTTCCTCCGTCTAAAAGTCACTGTTGAGTGCCGGTCTTTGTTTTCTCCACTTGCTCAACATTGTTATAGAACGTCATTGTGGTAAAGTTGGAATCCGCCTGTATTTACTTTAACACACATTGTGCATGATAGTGCATGTTTCATGCAACCTGTCTAAAATCTAGCCAGTAGTTTCTGCTGTTTAGTTCTGGTCAGATTTGATCCTTCACCAGGTGCTGGACTGACATGGGACCTCAACAAGCTTCCAAAGGGGCCTGAAGATGTCCCAGAATAAATGAAAACAAAAATAGAACAATATTTCTTAATGTTTGGTTGTTTTTGAATACACATCTTTGTAGTTATTCTGTCGTGATGAAGAGCATTGTCATGTGCGGTAAACACTCGTGTGAAAGCCATCAGACCTTAGGTTAACGTGTGTTAACAACTTCAGAAGTTAACAAATTAGTTTTAAAACTGTCTATAGCAGTGACAGCTCATCTCACCCCACTAATACATTAGACTGTCTGTGTGTGTTACTGTTTTGATTTAAAATCAGTGTGTGTGTGCAGACAGCAGTCAGATGAGAGCGCTCTAATTCACAGCTTTTATTCACGGCTTTTCTAATGACCTCATTTAACACAGCGTTGGCATGTGTTCACATACTGCTACACAACTTCCTGTAGTACTTGAGTCAGGTAAAAACACCAGCAGTGTGTCTGTACGCTACACATGACTGTCCACTGACATGAGAAACACACTTTGTGTGTTAAGTGCTGTGGATGTTTGTTATGTATGTT
Source organism: Ambastaia sidthimunki (assembly GCA_036877625.1). Lineage (NCBI taxonomy): Eukaryota > Metazoa > Chordata > Actinopteri > Cypriniformes > Botiidae > Ambastaia > Ambastaia sidthimunki. The sequence goes on from JAZGTK010008593.1 coordinate 17,629, forward strand.
ATTGTACAATATTTGATGCTAGCATGAAGGCTAATATTATTCATAAATAAGTCTGTGGGGTGTGTGTCCCAGTAATATTCTCCATATATGAGTTTTCCTGTAACCTCTGCACAACTAGTTAACAGGAACTACTATATATATATAGAGGTTCTTATATATATAGAGGTATATATATATATATATATAAGAGGTTTTGTATTTGTTATTAGTTTTTCCTGCTTGTTAGCTTTAGTGTCTGTTGGCTGCTGATCTGTTCTTCTGCTCGTGTCCAGCAGGTGTGAATTCTGCCGATGTTCTGTGTTCTGCTGCACTTATCACAGTAATGATAGACAGACACAAAGAACATGAATTTCAATAGCAGCTTTTCAGTGTCTTTGTTGGCTTTAAATATGACAAAGATGAGAAACAGCAGGGGACAGGCATTTGTTTTCTAAAACGTTATACTTGTGTGAGATGTATCGTTTGCATTATGAGCTCTCTCTCTCTCTCTCTCTC
>JAZGTK010008594.1:0-18123 GCA_036877625.1 Ambastaia sidthimunki
TGTGATAAACAAATCATCTAAAACAGTGAAGGGGAGAGAGAAATAAATAGAAAGAAAGAAAGAAAGACACACAGACAGTGAGAAAGAAATAAAGAAAGAAAAAGAAAAAAAGAAAGAAAGAAAGAAATAAAAAAAAAAAAAGAAAGAAAGAGTGAGTGAGAGACAGAGAGAAACAAAGATAGAAAGATTATAGACTACACCACTTCACTTCCTCAGACATTCCTGTTTAAACCATTGCACAACCAAGATAACAAAAGCCTCCCTTTCACTCACAATATAACTCACTACGATGTCAAAGTACGTTTGTGCAACAGCCCTAAATGCTTTCTGACAGGGATCAAGCGCTCTTCTTTCCTCCCTCTTTGTAACAACAAAATGACATGCAGGCTGGAATTCTTAAAGTGTTGAACCCTGCTAATCTGTCCCTGTACACGGCTGGTGCCTCATGCACAGCCTGTTATTTCTGACAGAGCCAAATTAAATCTGCTTTCATTAGTCCGGCAGCCTGTGTAGAAAACATCCCATTAGTCTGGCCCACACCATGGGCTCCAACACACATACATGTGTGTGCATGAATATGTGTGTGTGTGACCCTGGCGGCTGTGTGTTACCGACCACTACAGGTGACAAAGTGCACCCCACATCATTCTGGAAATTGATGTCTCTCATTTGCCAGTTTCATAGACTCACATCCAGCCAGGGCCTCAATTACAATGACAGTCAGTGGAATTATGAGGGGTGTGGATGGTTGGATGCCTGTAATAGGGGTCTGGAAAGTGCAAATTGAAGGCCGGGAGATGAGCGAGGTGGCAGAGGTGTGAAAACCGGGTGTCGCAGAGACCGGGTGTGAATTCTAAGCAGGGGCGGCCCTATCAGCGCTGGTCATCAGAACGATTTTATTGCTTTCCAGTCACGCCGGCGTCTCAGAGAGTCGAGCAGAGGCGTGTTTTGCATGCGTTTACGGACGCCCATACGCGGCAGAATCAGCGAAAACTCCAGGGAGAGGTTTGCCGGTCTATCTCAGTCCGGTTTGGCAGCATTAACCCCAGCAGTCTCTCAGCTTGACCTTTTCTGCAGAGTTTTTGCCCAGCTGTGGGACGCACGGCTGTGCCGTTTAATTTCTCATGTCACAAAAGGCCCCGGAGCCAAATGCAGAATACAAATTCTCAGGAGCTCTTGCTTCAGAAACGTGGCCTGGAATCAGACGGTGTTATTACCCCGACCCTGAATGAACGTGGCAGAAGACAGTGATCAAACTTTCAATACAGAGTTTATACGCATTACCAAAACATCCGTTTATGTGAGCGATGGGTTTTAATTTTTATATAGTTTTTATTTTTGAATGGGTTTTGATTAAGCTGTGCATATTAATTCTACAAAATGTTTTTTGATCACAGCTACTCTGATAGGAACATTTGTAATACCACTTAGTGACTTTCAATTTTATTTAAACAACACTTTTTACAAAGTTACATTGCTTCAAAGCAGCCTTACAAATAATACTGAGATATATTAAAACACAGAAATTAAAAAAATTATCAGACTTGTTTAACAAATAATACCTGGTGTTATTAAATCACTTAGACTATTAGATCACTTTTTAATAATTTAGGGACTTTTAAATCATTTAGTGACTTTGTTCAGATTGTTCAGCAAAATCATTTTTTTCTAGCATATATCTCAAATTCCTTTCATTTTTGATAGTTTGCACAGCAAAACACATTACTATATCTGATGTTTACAAACCCAATCCAAACAACGTCCACATGTGGTTTAAAATCAGATTCAGATCTAAACTCAGTCTGAATGGATCAGATATGAAGCAGTTTTTCGTCATTCTGGCCATGACACATGCAATGTCTCAAAGAGGTGTGCAACATTTGTGCCTCAATCGTGCGGATGCCAGTTTCATTATATAGCAACCGTCCGTACGCTGGACATTGACTGCACTGCCTGGACAAATGGATCGAATTTCATCACTTGTAAAATGACAGTGCAGAAAGTCAGTCCAAAAGATTGGATTTGAAAACCAAATCAAATTTGTGTGCCGTGTGAACAAAGCCTTAGTGTACGGAGGAAGCGCACAGAAGCAACACTAATACATCAAAGCTGATAACCTAAAACACAATTAAATGGCCACTTCCTAAGTTCATGAGTCATCCATTCAATGCTAATTGAAAAGTGAGACATGAACAAGAGAAAAGAGAGATAAACAAAGACAGGGCAACAGGGACAAAAACGAGAAATCATAGCTTGCTGTAGAAAATACTGCATGCAGGGTACAACACCACACTGCAGGATTAATACTGTACACTAAAACACAAACTAAAACTGTGTCCATACTATACAAACTCAAATTTTGAGATTTCTATAATCCTACGCCAATATCTGTAGTCCTTGATTGTCAGTTTGACATGTTTGCCAACAGCTGATTAATGACCATTTGATCAGATTTCTCCTGGACAAAATTCTAACAGTGTCAGAAAATTTGAGGCAAAGCCCTGCAACTCAAATCAAGCACCAATATGGGCATGGCTCAAAAAAAGCATCTGCGTGGTCATCACAGGACGGAATAATCTGCTCTGTGCCTCTGTGTGGGTGAAGACATCCCACCCACAGATGGCGATATGACGTACGATGCCGGAAAGGTTAATCATACTGGTGACAAAAATGGGCAAAACTGAAAATCACAGCAGCCATAACATGTTACCATGTTGTGTTCCTGTAGCTCTATTGGTAGAGCATCCTGTTAGCAACACAAAGGTTGTGGGTTCGATCCCAGGGAACACACATACTGATTAAAGGTAACTTGATATAAAAATGTCAGCTAAACACTGTCAAAATGTTACTGTCAAAATGAGATTTGTTAATACATTGTGACTGGTGATTATGATTCCTGTGTAAAAAACATACACGCCCTCTTGAAAATATTGTTTTTAATGTAAATATCTTTAACTTACAGTCAGATGTTTCTCTCCTACATTGTCATTCTTGGAGAAGCATTAGAAATATTAATAAAAACCTTTGCTATGGGCTCTCAATGAATAAAAAACGGAACATAAGCACACTAGAACGCAATAAAGGAGGTCGTCAGATCACATACAAAATAACGACTTATATCTTGACTTGGAAATGACCAGGCGACCCTGAGAAAATTGAAGACGGAGGCACGGCGGGGTTCAGCATTTACCCCAGAACTGTACAATAACAGGAGGACTTAGAGATGAGGGCGGTATGGTTTATGAGCTCTGTGCACGAGGGGCCGACGCGGAGATGAGAGGAAGAGAGAGATCGGCAGAAAGAAACAGGCTAATGGGAAAAAGAACTCCATGATGTCGATCCGCACGCTGGCTTGGAGAACACGGTCCCCAGTTTCTGGCCACTTCAAATGAATGGCTCTGGATTTTAGCCGGTTGCCAAATAAAATGAATTAATTCGAATGCAGTGGAAAAGCGTAAACAAGAAAACAGATGGATATCAGAAACATTTTGCACATTAAAAGCCCGCTGGGTAAATGTTTAATGACTCATAATGGCAGAACCCTACACATGGGTGGCGCTCTGAAGAGCCCCCATTAGGATGGCAATTATTAACCACTGCATTAAAACCGTGAGGCGTGTGCGCATGCATTAAATTAGACACATCCACGCCTGAGTATCTAACAAATATTGTGACATTCTCTGCCTCTGATCAGCAGAGTGGGACTTGATATAATTAAAAGTCAGTGTCGTAGTTCCTGTGAGACTGACTCTTCCTTCTAAATAGCTCATGCTATGAGCGTGTTACTGTTAATACAGTACAGGGACTGTAGCAGCAGGACTGCTTGTCACACTTTTAACTCTACTGAACAGGTTTATTTTATACACAGTATTTTCTTCACAGTATATACAAAATACTTTCTTAGTATTTTCACCCAGCTAACAATTTTAGATTGCAAGAACGTTTCTGTAACGTTTCCATTAGTAACAAAAATCATTACAGTAACATAAAAATTCAAAAGGGTAAACTAAAACTAACTGTTTTTAATATAAACAGTTTTTAATATATATGACACATAACTTTAAAGAAGAGCTCTACTAACATTACTGCAAGAACGTTTTTCTTTTAGAAAAAAAACATAAAGCCAACGTTCCCTGTTAGCTGGGCATACTGTACAGTGTTGCACATGCTAAACAAATACTGAACCATTACACCAGTGTAAGCCATGAAGTTCACTGAACACAGGCTGCCATTTCCTCCCATATATAGATTTCAAATATAAGCTCAATAATATTTGTCCTAGTTCTAGGCCTAGCTTAGAAAATAGGACAAGCCTAAAATGAGTGACATATAAGTTAAATATGTCAGTGAAGCAGGATCAAATATGCTCTAAATAAATCAGGACCTCATTACAGACAGAGACACCAGTGTTCAGAACATGGTGATACTCCAGGGAATCTGCGTAAGGACAGAAACAAGAGGCTGTTGTCTAGATAGTGATGGGAAGCATGCACAGATTGAGGGTACATGTAAACACACTCCAATCTTTAATTATCATTCTAACATTACAATTTCAAGGTGAATACTTTTTCTTTTACAGCTAATATGAAAAGTATCGCAGATAGAGGGAGTGATCTGAAAACTTTGTATTTTTGCAATTATATATTACATACAATTATATATTTTTCTGCACCTTTAGTGATGCTAGTGGCAAAGAAATTCCAGTTTTATGGAAGCTTAGCATTCAGATGTAATTCCAACCAGTTTCCAATGTGTTTATGTGCACCTAAATAAAAACAGCTGTATAGATGCGCAACCCAAGAAGAAGTCAACAAATAAGTCAACGAGAAGACTGTACTATTTACCCAAAGATCCTGACTAAGCTGCAATAAATTCTCTAAACAGCATACAGAGACAATTTGGTAACTCAAGATAAGCTTTTAACCGTGACAGAGCAATTATGAAAAACAATGAAAAGAACAAATGAGTAAATAACGTGTTTTCATTCGTGTGTGTTGTTTAGAGTCGCAAGGTTTAATTGCTTCTCAACAGGACACTTCACTCACCGATGATGTTGGAGCGTCCATCTCCCAGCGGGTAGCGCTGGTACCGGGAAACAGGGAAGGGAGGCAGTTTGTGAAACTGGGAATGTAGCAGGGGTTCGAGTCTAGAAGCTGAAGGGTCAGAGGGGTAAAACAGGTTGAAGATTTGAGAACACGCCGGTCGGAGGTGACACACTGCAGGATAGAGGACACATGATTGTTAGTGTGGGTGGATAAAAGATGGAAACGTTTTGACATTAGCTAAATTTGTTCCCCATGTTGGGAACACTGAAGTGGAGGATGCTGGGAAATGTTGTGTGTTGATTACAAATGATTTTGCTGTAATGACCGCCAGTATGCTAGCTGTGTTTCCGAGGGACAACGTGCCCTGGATCATGAATTGAAGTGTGTGAAAAACACTAACCCTGGACAGCAGGAAGCACAGTGCGTCTCATGGCCAGCACCAGTCCAAGAGGACAGCCCAACAGAAAACACTCTGACACCTCAAAGTCAAAGTGACCCGGATTCAGAACTAGACTGGTGCTGCTGCCTGGTCTCAGATCAGTTCCATCCTGTATCAGTCTGCAAACACACAAGTACAAAGATGACATTTACTGATAAAGTTAGACCAACAAGTTTCTGTCTATAGAGGATTCAGGGCATTCTGGGAAAGGTTATTAGCTCCGAGCATGATTGCCCTGCTCAAAAGACCAGCATTGACTGGGGTTTGATGCTGGTGCTCTCAGCATGAGATACAGATGTACTGATTTCCCCATCATGGTTCTTATCCAACTTAACTCAGCAAGGTCATCAAAGTACATTGCAGCTGACCATGCTGGTTTAACTATGTTGATCCACCAGCTGGACCAACCTAGTCAAGCATGAACATTCAGACTGGTCAGAACTGCTGGATAATTAATACATTACATTTGCATTTATTGATCTGCCAGACACGTTCACCCAGCGTGACTTACAGTAAAGTTCAGGCATATGCATTTTCTCAGCATCAGCGTCAACATAAGCTAAAAATCGAACCCATGACCTTGGTATTGCAATGAAGTTTTTAAATTGGTCTCTTTAGCTACACACTTGTGTACAGACAGCTTAACTTGAACATGTGAGACTACAAAACATGTGGTCTGCAGTGGCATATTTTAGGTCTTAGGGGCTCAGCTTAGGCAAAGAATATGTTTTTATCTCTCTTTGCCTGTAGCCTGCCGTGTGATTGCTTTGGCTTTTCACTGTTTAAACATCAGTGCTTTACTACAATCACGCACAATCCCTCTCATTCAATGGTCTATATCCTCTTCTAGCTACTTTAAAGTCCTGCCTCACCCCTGTAGCTCAACTGGTAGAGCATTGAGTAAGCAGTGAAAAGGTTATGGGTTCGATTCCAGAGGGACACATGTACTGATAAAACTGTATAACTTGAACGTACTATAAAATACGTCTGACAGATACATAAATATATTGTGATAGATTACAGCAAGAAACATCAGGCATCATTCATGAAATCCAAGCAGAATGGATTTCTGGGTAAACTGTTCTAAAAACCAACTGAAGTGACACATTTACACTTTTAATTTGAATTCAAGTTGCTTTGGATAAAATGCACGTACTAGATCACCTTTCGTTTCCATTGAAGTGAATGAGTCCCATTTCATTTGACAGTAGAGTTTGTGTCTTTAGAAATCTCTGTCCCCTTTTTGCACTTTGTTTTTGCTACTATCACGCTACAAGTGATGACTGAAGAGCTCTTAGCCCTGCTTAAGAATCTGACTGGCTGTCTCACCTCAGTTCGAGTGTGAAAAGGATGGGGTGTATGGGGCCCCAGGGACAGGTGATTGGGAGAGGCGCAGGAGGGCTGAGGTGTATGGATGAATCAGTGATAAGTCTCCCTCAGGACCACAGCTATCAGTCCTGAGTGGGAATTTGTGCTTTTGTCCAGCGCTCCCTAAAGCAGCCCTAGTGACTGCATAAAGGCCAAAGATATAATATACGCCTACGACAAGATGAATCACATTGTATGGGCGGTGTGGTGTTGTGGTTAAAGCTCAAGGCTGGAAATGAGAAGGTTGGTTGTTCAATCCCAGCCTGCAGCTTGAACCATCACCATTGTGCCCTTAAACAAGGTCCTTGACCTCAGGTTGTTCCAGTTGTACTGTCCATTTAAAACCGTAGAGGAGTCACAGAGAAGTTTTACATCAATACAAGTTACACTGATATGAACTTCATGAATTTCCAATTGTTAAAGCAATGCACATGTACAATTAAAATGATTAACATATTATTAACAGAAGCATTTTTACCAGCGTGTCAAATGCTTTGGGGTAAGCTGTGCCAGTTGATACTGTAATAGTGATTTAGGGTTTGTATACAAATACCAGAACTACCACTATAACAGTCTTGATTTTAAGTGCACATTCCAAGAATAGGTTGTAAAAACATTTCTGTAATGTTACCATTAAGTAACAAAATGTCTGATATAAATGAAATAACAGTGTCGAATATAAATGTCTGTTTAGCCTAATAAAGGATCTTTTGCATTCTTTTATAAAAAAATGTAGCTTCTATGCTTCCCAAAATAAAAACAAAACAAAAAAAAACGTTTTTTTTAGTAAGTCAAATTGCTATGGCTTTATTTTAGAGACTCCTTATAATTTCTACACCCTGAATTATAATCAAGCCTATTAGTTTAACCTCCTCCTCATGTCTCCTTGACTGGAAGGCAACACTGACACATCTTACCCCAGTCTCCTCTACTGTACGTCACTCTGGATAGATGTGTCTGCTAAATGACTTTGTACCATTAAACAGTGACATAATCAACTGCTGGCTTTAGATGATGGCATAGAATGGGAACGCTTTTGTACACAGTAAGTCTAGGAAGCATTTCAATGCAACAACTCAGTTGGAGGCCTGCGACAAGAGCCGTGCTGAGACATCTCAATTGCCACATGAACGCTCTAAAAAAGGATCATTTAAAAGATAAGAAGCGGGTTGTTTCGTCTTTGGTGTCGCTGTGTCATTGAGTAACTTCTGCTCAAAAAGCTTCATTCTGTCGGTACCTATTTGAGTGCATGCAGACTGGCTGCGAGTGAGGCTATTAATAGCACTGCAGACAGGCAGACAGGCAGGCAGGCAGACGCAACATGCCATCATGCAGCTAATATTGATAAACAGAAACGCAAGGAAGCGTGACGCATTTGCGGATGGCGTGGTCAGGAGGACACATCTGGCTAATCTTGTTTTGACTTCTTGTTGTGGAAAGATAAATAAATGCATTCATAAGCAAGTATAATAATAAAGAATGGATGCCAGGATGCTTCAAAAAGCATTTCTAAGAAGGTCAAACAGGCTTAAGAAAGCAGTGCTCTCTAAACAAGCTTAAGAAAGCAGTGCTCTCTAAACAAGTTAAGAAAGCAGTGCTCTCTAAACAGGCTTAAGAAAGCAGTGCTCTCTAAACAGGCTTAAGAAAGCCGTGCTCTCTGAACAGGCTTAAGAAAGCAGTGCTCTCTAAACAAGCTTAAGAAAGCAGTGCTCTCTAAACAAGATTATGAAAGCAGTGCTCTCTAAACAGGCTTAAGAAAGCCGTGCTCTCTGAACAGGCTTAAGAAAGCCGTGCTCTCTGAACAGGCTTAAGAAAGCCGTGCTCTCTGAACAGGCTTAAGAAAGCAGTGCTCTCTAAACAGGCTTAAGAAAGCAGTGCTCTCTAAACAAGCTTAAGAAAGCTTTGCTCTCTAAACAAGCTTAAGATTATGAAGATTATGAAAGCTGTGCTCTCTGAACAAGCTTAAGAAAGCTGTGCTCTCTAAACAAGCTTAAGAAAGCTGTGCTCTCTAAACAAGCTTAACAAAGCTGTGCTCTCTGAACAAGCTTAAGAAAGCTGTGCTCTCTGAACAAGCTTAAGAAAGCTGTGCTCTCTGAACAAGCTTAAGAAAGCTGTGCTCTCTGAACAAGCTTAAGAAAGCTGTGCTCTCTAAACAAGCTTAAGACAGCTGTGCTCTTTAAACAAGCTTGAAATAAGGTGTACTATTCTCTAAAGGTTCTGTACCTGCTGAGAAATGGGTGATGCTGGCTGCTGGAGGAGTCTGCATCAAATGAATCACTCTGTTTGCGGCTGAGCGGGGCCTTCCTGCTGCGGGTTTCACTGGGGGCCGAGAGGTCAATGTTGCTTCTGCTGAGGCGCTTGCTGGAGTTCAGTCTTGGGCTGACATCAGGGTTATCCTGAGTGTGATGACAGTTAAAAAGAGATTTATATAATGTAAATACCAAATATGTCTGCAGTTTTCACACAGTGGTATTCAATTACAAGGTCTGTGGGCTGAAGTACAGCATCTAATAAAATATTGTTAGCGTGTGGCACAGCTGTTACAGTAAGTGCCATGTAATGAGTTACAGTAGATTGAAAATCGTATTGGTCAGATGGTGCTCTTTAATAACTCAGGAGAATGAATTGAATTCTCACTTATGTTTTTATGCAAGTATCAATATATGCAGAGCTGGAAATATATATGCATTTTAGAGAGGACCAATTTTAGAAGAGCTTCCATTTAATCTCATTGCTATCTAACAGAAACAATTTAGATAAATAATCAGATTTTTCGTCTCGACAGGAACCCTAAAAAAATCATAAACAGCATTTAAAACGACAGAGAATACATTTAGAGTGCATCTTCAAAAGTAGGTTACCAAGAAAATAAAAAGGAGTCTGAGAATGATTCAGTGTTTATATACACACCTTTAAACTCTCTATGCTGTTATGTCTGCTGTTGTGGATTGGGCTGCTGTGCCGTGGGCTGTTACTGAAACAGAGAGCGTCAAAACACAGCACACCTCCCACACAATCGCCCAACAGACACACCTGGACATCACAAACACACACACACACACAGAAGGAATCAGCGCATTACTGCATACAATCATCGCTGTCGGGCAGATCTCAGGAATGCTTGATGACAGCTCAATCTACGGCACATTCTGACAGTCAACAACACTTTTAATTAACCGTACAGAAACAACACAGCTGCGACGCTTCTGATTTTTGTTTGATGTTTTGTTTGATGACTAGCTGGATCGTTACAGCGAGCTCAAATACAGCACGAATGCAACAAACAAACAACAAACAAAAACACAGGTCAACAACAGATGAGGCTGCGCTACATCGGATTTCCAGACCAAAAATGTACTCCAAAATCAGGGCTAATACGTTATTCCGGGTGCTATTTACATGGTCAGACTCCCCGGAGCATCAACACTTGACACAGCTCATAAACTGTGGTCACCCATTCAGGAAATCATTGTGTCTTCTAAATAGACAGGAGTGTGTTATTGGATTAATCATGTGAGATTATGCAGTAGGGTGAGTGGAGAGACCTCCACACACACCTTTTCTGTTTAGAATGACTCATCATCACTGATGAGTCACTGTCCTTGCCTGAGCCCCACACACCCTTCCTATTTTTGCTCTTTGTCTTCAGAACAGTTCACCACAAAAATGAGTAACAGCTAACAGGGAACGTTCTCTGAATGTTAGCTAGCGTTCTCTAAAAAAACTTTTAAAAGTTTTGAAAAAACGTTCTTGAAGTAATGTTAGTACAACTTTTTTTTTTATTTAATCATATATCAAAAACGTTATGCTTAAGTCGTTAGTGAAGCGTTTTTAAAATGTTACGTAATTAAAAAATTTTTAAACAACGTTCTTGTTAGCAAGCAACAATGTTAATACAACATCTAAAAAACTAGACTTTTTAAACATTCCTAGAATTTTTAAAGTAACATTTTTAACGTTTATGTTACTTAATGCCAATGTTAGGGAAACGTTCTTACAACCTATAGTTGTTTCGCTGGGTCATTATTTACTCATCCTCATGTCCTTCCAAAGCAATGTGACTTTCTGTCCTCCAGGGAGAGATCTGATTGATTTGTAATGGTAATTGTCTCTCAGATGCAATTACAATTAAGAATCAGGTTCAGGACTGAGGATTTCAAGCTTCAAAAAGGACACAAAAGCACCATAAAGTAGATTTATACATTCCTAATCTTCTGAAGTCCAAAGACGTGTGATACAGACCAAAATGATGTTGTGATGATTCATTCATGATTTGGTCATGGTACTACTCTCATGATCTCTTATGAATGTGCTTTAAAGAGCTAGACCAGATGTCAAGATTTCATTACATAATGACTTTTTTTGGTTTATTTGTCACACAAAACTATTGCATGGTTTTAGAAGACCAGCAATGTCCCTGGAACTTTTTAATGAAACCTCTACAGTGCTTTTGTGCCCTTTTTAAAGCTTAAAACAGCAAAGGCATGAGCTTGAGAAAGTGATGAAAGAATTTCTGCCTTGTAATACCGAAATAGTTCTTTAATGATTACCCGGCATCAGCCTCACAGGTGTGTGTGTGCCAAAATCATATTCATTACAGATGAAAAGCAAAATATTAGATTTCAGAATAGTGAAAAATTATAACTATACTAGTTTGTTAGGAGTACAATGACTCACCTGTCCTGTGAACCCTTGACCTTCTGGAGACTGCAGAAAGCTGTGGTACACCTGGTTGGCACGGGCGATAACGGTTGCCACGGCGTCCTGGTAGTGCGGTGCGGCAATAGCAAGCAGTGGTAAGGCAGCCAGAGGAAGATGGTCAACGCTGCTGGAAACGCAGCTCTCATCATAGCTGTAAGGGTTCAGGCTGTGGAAGAGAAGATCATGAGAAGGTCAGAACAAATCAACATTCCAAACAATGTTCTGGACTCAAGGCATTGACGTTCCAGTCAAATTCATGCTATTGTGTCTTCTGGTTCTTTACTATCTTACTACTGGTCAACCAGTGATTTTTGTTAGCAATTAGCATGATGAAGCAGACAGATGACACACCTGTAAGAAAATTAACATTCATCTTATTAGCAGAGGAAAAAAATCATGATAACACAAGTAAGATTCAGGTTCTCAGGAGAAGAGAGGTTGAGGAGATTGCCCAAGTACAAGTAAGAAAACCGAGGTGCTTCATCATGCTCCAATGCGTGAGTGTGCATTCATGTGTGCATGAGTCCACAGCGCCAAAAAGAGAGAAAGTGAAAGATTGCCCCATCGCTGTCTACTCAAACAGCCGCGCTATCCCCAGAGCCATCCATCAAGAATAGCAATTAGCAATCTGGAGGCTGTGACAGAGACACAGTGGAGTTCAAGGCAGGACCGCTGATGATGGAGGAGATACATCCTCCTCAGAGCCCAGGCCAGAACTGGAGCAGAAGCTCTGGAATGAAGGAACCTGTCTGAGGGAAAACGTGTGCAACCAAATGCTCATGATGAACTGTATGAAGTGGATAAACTGTATGGAACTTCTCAGGTGTGAGGATGCTGTCTGGTGGAGTGTGGCATTGCTACTCAGTGATAAATGACTGTTGAAAGTGACGCCTTCGGGTCCCAAATGGATCTGGCTGGTGGGGACCTGGAGAGCAGCACAAACCCTTTTCTCAGCCTGTTGTGTGAGGGAACTTTGTGGTTCTGTGAGGGCTGTTAGGAAGTCATTGAGGAGAATACATGGAGTTGATTCTCTAATTATAATCACAACCCAAAGCATATACTAATTAGTCCTCAGTGATCCCAGCTAACAGTTAGAACATTGGCTAACATTCTGTAAAAGTTATTTTTTAAACATTCCAAGATCTTTCAAAATAACATTTTTACAGTTTTTATTACTCAATAGAAACATTAGAGAAACATTCTCACAACCTAAAACTGCCAGATGGGTTATTGCTCCCTGCTACATTTAAATTAACAGGACAGTGTCATCTCATCTTTTATTTTTTCTTTGGTGTGGTATATTGCTCATTTTATGCTCTACCTATTCTTAAATATCTCAAATATCCCAAAACTTTCCTCTAATTTGTGTCCCAAACGCAGGTCTCTCTCCTGACTCCTGACAAGGGCAGGGCTGATGCGCTATGACCTCATGTGAACAACAGTTCCTGTCATGTTTACATGAACTCTGCTGGCTGGAGAAGGACATAGCCATTACAGTAACAAGCCTGTAGACCAGGGGCCAGTCCAATTAGACACGGTTCACAGCAGGAGAGGGTTCAAAGAGCACCTCCAAACAGCTCAGTATGCCCCCTCACCCTGAATTCATTATTTATTTACACACTCCTGTAATTAATTTCTGTTCCATGCTAACAGCTGGTGCTGTTGGTTGCCGAGGCTGTTTTACCTCCCCAGCAGGGCTAAACTAATATGACTGGAAAAGTGGCAATGATGTGCAATTTAAAAGGAGGCGAGTTTGAATGAGAAACCAGTCATTTTAAGTAATGATGTCCTTCCTGTTATTTTGTAGTGCTCTTTGTTTAAGTGTAACCTTGAAGGTTCTCACTCTCGCACTCAAAAGGCCGCAGCAGGAGATAATGATGCTGAAAAACAACAAACTACTGTACTTTACAAAGTGTAAACACAGCAAATACGATACGACAGCGTAAACTTTTACATTTTCTGAAGAGATCGGTAGGAGCAGCAGTAATAGTCACTCTTATCAGAACACACACAGTACTGAAGATGCATTAGATGTTATTCTTTCAGCAGTATTTTCCACCAAATACTTTAATTTTGACCCGCCTACACCCTAAACCTGAGATCAGTAAAAATCCTCACCACACGACAGAACAAGAATAAGAATGAGCTCTTTGAACTTCCTTGTTTGCTCTAAAATATTGATGTTGGCTTTTGTAGTTTCTCTTCCTGATGCTGTGAATTCTAAACCATTACAAGCAGGCAAACTTTGATCACATTAGTGCAAACAGTAGTGAATTTAAACAAATTTAGCCCTTAACAGTCCTTACAAAACTCCCAGCGTCATGTAATACTCGGATGGAGAGATTAAGTCTTGTAGCTCGACTAAGCAAAAACCCACAGATGTGTGATTATAGCTCAATTTGAACTGCATATGAAAAACGAACTATTTTGCTTACCAAACAGAAGCAAAGGTTTCTTGGTACTATCATATCATATATTCTACAATACGTGGCACATAAATTTAAGTATTATGGTATATTAGTATTAGGTATTTAAGCACATAGACCTCTGCATCTGTTGCAGTCTATCATCTAACATCACTGCACATACAGTATCCGGTCATGAGATGCGTCTACAGTCGCTTTTCTACTGAGAATATCAAGCTTACCCACAAACACACAGCCACACACATACAAACACACTTAAGCATACACAGAGCATCCATACGTCATAATACACTTCCTGTTTGTATGACTCACACTAGATGATGTGACCTCAGTTCTTTCAAAGACAAAACCTTTTAATCTCTACACAAATGAAGACCCCTGCACACCCTGCTAGCTCACTCCACAGGCGATGGCTGCCGGGTCTCAATATAGCCAGCCTCAAGCTGAGAAGAGGCAGAGGAAAGATTTTTAATCAATAACACCTTCAGACTTCCAAAAACCTCTTGCACAAACACACGAGTTAAAATCTTCTGCCGCCTGTTTAATATCTTACTGAAGATCTCATTTGCAGGCAGCTTATTATAAACCTCATTTCTGTTCCCTTCCGACCATCTTGTTCTGAAGGACCAATAGGAGACAGATAAAAGATATTTATCTGAAAAGCTTCAGTAAGATGCATTTTTCAACCAGTCAATCAACTTAACCTTGGAAATAGTAAATATTTCCCCTTCCGTTCCATGATGTCAGGAGCTAACAAGACACACCGGACACAAACAAGTCCATCAGTTTCCAACCTAACAGCCCAACACTAGCAGAGGTGAAGTGTTCTGGGGTGTTCCTGTAGCTCAACTGGTAGAGCACTGAGTTAGCAACGCAAAGGTTGTGGGTTCGATTCCCAGGGATCACATGCTGATAATTGCATCCCTTGAATGCACTCAGAAATGCATCAAAGACATAAATGTAAATACTAAATATTAAAAAACTTTCTTAAAACACAGTTTTATTTGTGAGACAACTGTAAAAAAAAAAGGTGGGTTAGCTAGTAGAACGATTGGAGACCTGTTGAATTGTTACCTGGTCCCAGAGAAATACTGATAAGACACACAGGTGGTCCTCAAGAGACAAGTTAGTACCACCTCCTCTCTATCTGAAGTGAGACAGAGGCTCACATTGTTTTACTCTTGGAATCACGTATTGAATTGACTTGCACTCCGTGTTTTGGTGATAGAAAATCGATGTGGAAGCTTTTTTGTCAGAGTTGCTAATTGGAAATGCGGTGCGAAGACGGCAAACAAAGGTTCAATCCTCTCCTTCTCCACAACAGCACTAATGCATGTGTTAGAGGGTCTGTGTGTGTGTGAGGTCCTGCCTTACACCACAATCACACACAAACACACACACTGTAAAGCCACATCTGTAAAAGAACCTCATTACGGGAGGAAACTCATTATCAGCACTGAAGGCTTGGCAGGACGGTCACGGGTCTCACAGACAAATCCCACAGCTCTTACACAGAAGAAATGGAAACAACATGCCTGTAAGGTGGGAGAGGATGTGTGTGTGGGGGACCAGTATGCTGTTTTCATCTGGGCTTTCTGTCAATGAGGATAGTAATGAGCCCTGACTGGTGGAATTTTAGAAAAACATGTCCAGGTCACATTTTAACTCAAAATCTAAATTAAACAACAGAAAAAATATATATGTCTATACATCTCATTCTACATCTATCTATCTATCTATCTATCTATCTATCTATCTATCTATCTATCTATCTACACACACACACACCTATATATAGAATATATGTGTATATATATATATATATATATGCATATATAAGAATTAGTTTTCTTGATGCATTAACAATCTTTTGGTTTCTTTTTATTGAAATTGAAGTAAAATAAAACTTAAACATATTCTTAACAGAATTTGTAAGTTTTATCTAGTAAGATTTATCTAGTTCTCACTGCTAGTGACCAATGGACACTGAAAAAGCCCAGCAGGAGATAAAATCTGCCACACATCACTTCCTGGAGCAGCACAGCCTCCTAATGTTGTTTTGGCAGATGCTGGTCTAAGTATCTCAGTCAACCGATCGTCTACATCTTTATTAGGGCGTGTTGGAAGAAAAACAAAAAGCAGTAAGTACTAGAAAACAACATGTGATTCTGATGGTGGGTAGGAGTGTGTGTGTACTCCTGAGAGTGTGTGTGTGTGTACTCCTGAGTGTGTGTGTGTACTCCTGAGTGTGTGTGTGTACTCCTGAGTGTGTGTGTGTGTACTCCTGAGTGTGTGTGTGTGTGTACTCCTGAGTGTGTGTGTGTGTGTACTCCTGAGTGTGTGTGTGTGCTCCTGAGTGTGTGTGTGTGTGCTCCTGAGTGTGTGTGTGTGTGTGTACTCCTGAGTGTGTGTGTGTACTTCTGAGTGTGTGTGTGTACTCCTGAGTGTGTGTGTGTACACTTGAGGATGAGTGTGTTTGTGCAAACTGCACCTGGGAAGCACAAATTAAGATCTGCAACAATTACTCAGTCCCTTCCTTTATGTTGATCCTTATTATTTATCTCATTTCTTTGTACTGGACAAATGCAGACATAAAATGGCTGCATCTCTTTTTTCGTTTGCTTAATACTCATTGTTGCTACAACCTCTCTGATCACCGAACCATAAAACCACTTCAAAAGAACAAATGCACTGCATGTCACCTCCGAACACGGTTTATCACTTCCATCTCTGTGGTATGCTAGTGATTGACATTTTTTTATTAGGCGTCGTGCACCGTGGGAGACGGCAGATATTGCGATCATGTGATCAAAGGCAATCTCCATATTTCTATGTTTGTTCTGCTCAGCTCAGCGACTTCACGGCTCTCCGCCTTCATCGCTTCACCGGGGGGGTGGAAAAGCACCAAAAAGGCACAAAAAACCCGAAGTTACGGAAGAAATCCGCTAAAGGCCCCCGAGCAACGAAGCTCTCGATGGATCCGCTTTCATGGCTTAAAGGAAGTATTTATTAGGAAGTCTGATTCTCACAGAAGCATTAGAATTACATGCTGGCTGTCTTGTGGCTGTCTTCTCTCCCCTTATTCATTTTATTCCTTATAAATGAATAACAATGTAGAGCGCTGACAAAACTCATTACGTCTCGTTAGGCAAACAAATCGAGCTAAGCCTAAGCGTCTATCTTTGCTGCTCTCTCGATCCTGTTCTACCTTCACGGGATAAAGAGATGTTACGTGAAAGGCAGAGCAATTTATAGATTACTTACGAATTCTACTTCAGGCATTGTGTATGAGGCTTTTTAGCATTTTCAGCAAAGGTTGTGAGTTTAATATTCCACACCATTAATGGAAGATGTCTGTGGTCCATGTGTGCTGAATGCTAATTAGAGGGGCCGAGGGGCCCTTATTTAAGAACATAAGTCTGTAAAATGGTCGTGAAGGTGAGGTAATTTCTGCTATACTAGTGTCACCAAGTAAGGCCAAACCAGTTTCCTGAACCCTCTCCTCATCTGCCACTGGTCAGTAAACAAACAGCCCCGCCTCCAAACTCGCATCATTTGTTAAGCTCCACGGAACGCTTACACTTTTCAGGAGAATCAGCTCACAAAAGGTTTACCTAAAGTCTCTGCATTTTGATCTTGGAGAGGCCAAAATATCACAACACTGTAAAGCGTATCACATCACCCTTAAATAAAACCTCACTTGAGTTGCTTAACTAGTTTAGATAACTAGCCTTCAAGAACAACACCTGATAAAAATGGGTTTCGTCCATCATTTAGCCAGTTTCAACCAGTCGAACCCTCACATAAACAGTGTCAGTCTCATGGAAAAGTAATACCACAATCCTCATACCACTAAATGCTTCCCATAATCTTTCCACAACTCTCTGAAGAACTTAATCGTTACTCTGGAATACTTTGATCAGCGTCAATGTCATGATCAATTACTTTTGTATAATGACTGCCAAACTATAATTGACCGTTGCCCCTGGCAACCAATCTCTGCACTCCGCTATCTTCAAATCACTGTTCGTTTTTTCTTCTCATAATCAAATAATTTCAAGCTGAACTCATTTTATCTAACACTAATTATTTTATCTTTATTTACTTATGTGGTAAGCAGGAAATAAATCTCATTAGGACCATA
>JAZGTK010008595.1:0-18122 GCA_036877625.1 Ambastaia sidthimunki
ACGAAATAAAACACAATAACTTTTCATGAATCTGGATGAGTAAGAGTATCACCAACTGCTCTTTGTCACCACCTGCTAGACCAGACAAACCAGGTTTGTAACGCAGTTAGCCCTGCTGTATGTGGGTGTGTTTAATCTGTACCTCTTGGATCTCCCCCAAACCTTAACTGATATTGAATGTGTACAAACACAAGCACAAACACACGCACAAATGAACTCCCTCTCTAAATTCTTGTATTTTCCTGGGTCACTCCTTTGAACAACCAGCAGTATCTCAAACGCCCGCGTTTCTACATGCCCCTCTCTCACCATTTGCTTTCTACCTGTTGTAACATCAGTCTGTGTTACTGCCTGTCCCCACGGCTGTGTGTCCCCCCCTCCCCTCCACAGCCTAATGTCCATTTCTCCTCTCTCCCTCTCTTTCTCTTGTTCCCCATCACAGGCGGCAGAGGCAGAAGAGGGTGGGTATGAAGACTCCAAACGCCACCAGAATGGGGAACATCAGGCTGCTGTTGTCAGTGGCGTACGGGTTGGGGGTTCGAGGCCCGGACCGAACCTGATTTTTGGGAGAGGTTGAGGTGCTCTTCTTTTCTCCTTCTCCTCCCTCCACCTCTTCCTCTTCTTCCTCTTCATCTTCTCGCTTTTCCAGACCAGGATGCGGCTGCAGTTTTGGCACGTCTGTGAAATTAAAGCATAAAAAAAGAGCATGTTAGAAGACAGTGAGGAACAATGAAAAAAGCAGGTTGCCACTTTGACAGAAGAGGAATGAACAGAGAAAATCACAAGAAAGTGCAACCAGATAAACCCTTGGGGTTCCTCTTACCCTCTAGCTTGCCCTTCATCACATATAGGGCACATATCTTGGGGTTGTCATAGTAACCCTGCAGACATAAGACAGGTTGGAATTCAGTGGTTACAGTGGTGTATGCATGCAAACACAAGGGCAGACGGCAGAAAAGATGCAAATCGATCTGTTTGCCGGTTGGCTTGTAGGGTTTCTAACAGTGAACAAAAGGCTGAAGCATGTTTATGGTCAGGCCTGTGGCTTTCAGCTACATCTATTTTTTCTTCGAACCTCAATAATGGATAATCAATATAAATAGTATCATTTTATGACACATCATTACACAGATGCCACACTTTGCAACAAAGACTCCCTAATCTCTATAGCTCTGCATTCTCTTCTCACTGAACACATATTAACCTCACAGCAACCAAACAGGAACCTTTAGCAAAATGGCACAATTTGTCAAAAAATTCATACATCCAGGTGCAAAGCATTAAAATGATTCATTTTAAGAATGTGATGGTTTTGGCAGTTATTTGCATTGCTTCATTTTTCCTTTGGATTGCACGTCAAAAGTCCCTGACAGAACACATGCAAGATAAATATAGAGTAGAACGGCTCCAAAGAACATAATTATTTTTGACAGACTGTGTCTTTTTGAAAGCACTATGCTTCAGATTATCTGTTTAATTGCCAAACCGCATCACGATTCCCAAGAAATGTTTGTTTATTGAACAAATATAAATAATACATCTTATTAGACAGAGCAACATCTGACAGATATATTTGAGGAGGCGTATATGTGAGAAAGCAGAATTCAATGTCTATTTCAATTCTAAAAACACCTGGATCTTGAAGAGTTTGTATATTTATAAAACAGATATGCCAGAAATTCACTTTTTAATCACAGATATAATCGCTTTCAGGTATGAGGTAATATTTAAATTGAGTGACTTACTTTTACAAACTCTACAGTGAGTTTTCCATTAAAAGTGGACACCTCACCGTGCACACTCAGCTTCCCTCTTTTTATGGAGAATGGCACCGTTTCATCGTGAGCTGTGCTGTGACCCACACGTTCAAAGATATCCAGATCCTTCACCACGAGATGTCCATTCAAACGCACATCGAAAACCTAATGAGGTTTAAAAGACAAGCAGCAGAAAGAGACTTAGGAGAAAGAAACAGTACTATTACTCATTACTGCTGTTTAACAACTGAAATCTGTATTTTCTCACCGTTTGTGGGCGGTGTAATGAAAATCCTCACCTTTTGTTGAGACTGAGCAAAGTAAACCTCAGCATATTTTAAGACGAGGATGTAGTCTCCTTCTTCTCTGATGGGTATTTCGTAACCGAACGTGTCTTCGTTGTAGCGTTCTGTCTGGTAGAGAATCTGGTCCTCCGGGTTGGAACGCAGGATGGGAAGACGAACCCCATAGTCCGATGCTGAAGGGAGGAGAAGCAGTGCCGGTAAAGCCAAGTGGTGAGTGTGGGCGCTGGTTTATGTGCCATTTCTTGTTTCATAACATGCTGATAAATGTCAGTCCAGAACATGGTTTTATAAACCACAGCTAAGAAGCTGCATCATTTTTGTTTCAAAATCTATGTACAGCCAATAAAAATCATAGTGGACAATTAAGTGCCAAATCTGACCAGATTTTCTGCTGATACTAATGCAATAATGTGAAATCAAAAATGCACAGTGCATGATGGTTCAAACAGCTTTAAAACAGACTTCACAGCATGTGCATGCTGCATATCTCATTTGACTCAGGAAGTGACAGTTATCACATTTCAAGTGACATGAACTTCCTGATCTGTTCAACAGCTCTAATCACCAGCTACTGATGGCCCAGATAACATGAAAACCAATCCCCCCACTCATATTACAGAATGATTTACTTATTTAATGTAAAACCATGCTACAAAAACAGTTTTTTGTTCAACATCTCTTTATATTCAATACATTTAATGGGCTAAATCAATAAATAGGTCAATTCAATAGGCTAATAATAGGCTAAAGCTTAATAAATTAAACATATAGACATTTAACATATAACATATAGTTAAGACAGTTCTTAACAGCTGACCACATTCATTCATTCCTATAAAAATGCGCATGACTAATAACAGGCACCAGTCCTCATGCTGACAAGCATCTGCCATCCTTCCCAGTCTCAGACACTCACCTTTACCCACTTTTCCTTCCAATGGGTCTTTTTTATAATAAATGCCGTGCACGTCTGTGTGCGCGTCCCCGCCAGCGTTTACAGCCCAGATGACCCGCTCAGCCAGACTCGGGACCGCGCTCTCAGCCCGACACTCTTCCACCAGCAGCCACAACGCCGCTAATACAAGTCGGGCAACACATCGCACCGTGACTCTCCTCATGGTCTACCAAAGTCAGGAGAGGGGGAGAAAAAAAAGTCAAATTAAGAAAGAGTAGCGTGTCAGGACGTGACTCCAGAAGCCCGTGTGCCATATGACACTTAAGCAATATCACACAATATATATGTCCCCTTACTGTGAAACGCTCTCACGGTTCCGATCAGATACTTGATTTGCACGTCGTTGTCCAACCGTCCAGATCGCCGCACATTTATCTGCCTGATGGTCGAGTTTAGCTGCGGTGGTTAGCTGGCTAACTGACTTCCCTCTTGCTCTGTCATCAGTGTGGCAGCTGTAGTCTGCAGGTATCTTCCCTTACATTTGCAACCCCGTGTGAAGAGTATGTTGACTCTTGTGTAATAGATGATCGCACTGTGGTTATTTTGCACTTGTATAGTGATCGACGCAGCTGTTTTTGGCTTTTTGCGCCTGAAAACACAGTCCTTTCTGACCACGAAGGGCCGCGTCAATACTGTGGGTATGAGTGCAGTCAGCAACGCAGGTTGAAGGGGTGGAACAGCGAGAAGTGACAGACTAACTTGATGGGTAAATTCCGGAGAGGGCGGGACTTTGAGGAGATTGGCCAATCGTACGAGATTAAAAAACAGGTTTTGCATGTTGATTTGCTTGTTAGAAGAACACGTTTGCAAAGCCTGGTGGAATTTGACCAATCTTGATGGATGGAAGTTTTCCGAAGCAGCGAATCAAGTGTATCAACTTTCAGTCACTTCCTCACATAATTTAGCTGGCTACAGTTTATTGGTTCTTGGTTTAAACACTAAAAAAATCGGTGGGTGGGGTTAGGTAGATAAAGACATTTGACACAGACTTTCTTATATTATTTGCTTCGGGTTTTGGAGCAACTTAAATATTACTAACCTCCACAGTTCAGCTGTAGTGACTGGTTAAAATAAATATGCGTTGTGATCCTATTGAATAGAAAAGAAATGACTAAAAGCAGATATGAACAGAACAATATTTTTCCAGTATGATTACAGCTGTACATGCAGATGTTCACATTTATTCGCTCCTATGAAACAGTGCCCCAGATTGCGTAGGTTAAAATGAATATTCATGCCCGTACAGTAAAATGTAAAGACCGAACTATAATGAGGCCAGTTGCATGTTTTTACCACACGATGGCATTATTTATAGACCTGTCTTACCGCATTCAAAATAAAATACAAGAAAATTCTGTCCCGTTTTGGTCCGAAGGAGAAACCCCGTTGCCATGACAACACGAACGGTCTGTTCCAGCCTCTGGGAAAATGATGTTCGCTGCTGAATGATTTGGAGATAAATAAAATAATAATATATAATAATATAATATATAATAATATAATAATACATAAATAAATAATAGAAAATCTTTTGTCAAGTAATAAAATAAAACTAAAATTAAAACGAACGTCTGTTACCACTTCTACAGAAGTAATCATAGCTATTACAAAAATGTAACAATTGTTTTACCACAGTAGTAAAGCATACCATACTATGGTATTTGTAGTAAAACCATATTTTAACCATATTTGGTTTACATGGTTGTTTTTTGCAAGAGTGAGTTTAGTGAGGAAAACAAGATACTGTATTACTTAACACTAGTTTTTTCTTTTATTTGCTTCATTTATTACAATGTTTTAAACCAAAGTATATTACATATGAAGGTCTTTTTGGCATGCAAGAAGTCAGATTACAGTTTAAGACGACCAATGTGTCTGACACAAATCACACAAACAGACATAAAGAGGCTTAGTTCCAAGAAATGAATCTTGACTGTCTGATTCTCAAGTACGTGGTGATCAGATGTTGTATGTATATGGATACTCTGCATTGCTTCAAGTAGACCTCTGTGATTGCTCTCAAAATTAGTTGCCTTATAAGTATGTCATGCCACTAAAAATAGTAAATCTGGTCAAACAAATCTAAACTTAGAAACAGCTCAGTTATGTGTTAAAATTAAGTCTATAAAATCATACAGGGCAATAATTTACCCAGCAACAGTTTCTTTTTCAAATCTGGTTCCATTTCCATCTTACTATGTAAGTCAACCAAACTATATTGCACAGTGGTATGTTTTTGCTTAAAGGCATACACTATGAAAACCCAGGCAAATGTCTTATTGTAACAAAACAATTAAAATGTAACAAACAATTAAAATAAGTGGAATTTTCGATCACAGTCACATTAGGTAGTTGAGCTTGACTTATGACATATATAACATTTGAACAAGTCAATGCGTTCATACCATTAAATTACTGTAAACAAAAGAAAAACGTTTTAGAAATCACAGGGTGAGACTTTACAACACTCAGACATTGTTTTCTTTACCTAGTTTTTACACAGAGACAGAAACAGGAACAACACAATCTAATATTGCCATAATTAAACATGATGACCTCCTCCAATTATGCAAGTTAAAACATGTATTGTTTGGTCTTGCATGGCTGAAAGTGCAGAGACTTGGCTACAGTATATGTGTATCATTTGTGTGTGTATGTGCATGAGTCATCAGTTTTTTTCATCAGTTTTTTTCTATAAAAAAGTCCAGTTTTCAGTTTTTATGCCATAAAACACCGGCTCAGCAAGGCTTTACTTTAGTAGTAGTCTAATACTCTGTCTGCTTTGACCAGCAGAAAGCAGTACAGCGTCTTTTTTGTATTGTAGACACCATATTGTAGACCTCCCCTCCCCCTTCAGCGGGACACCATTCGCACAAACTCTAGAAAAGACAGAGAGAGAAAAATGGAGGTAGATTTTTGTCTTGTTTTTTCAAGTTTTATTATAATAATGCTATTTGGATTCTTACCTTCAAAGTCTACTCGGCCATCTCCATTCAGATCAATGTCTCTTAATATGTCCTCTAGGTCTCGATGACCGACCTAACCAATACATTAAACTGAGGTTAAAACAACGGTTCTCCAAAACAAGATTTTTTTTACCAAACCCATTTGCTGTTATTTTGCTGTTATTTTGTCTGTGGAACACAAAGGATGAGATGTTAAGAAATATTTATGCAGTCTTTTATCATACAACAACATTTAATAGTGACTATGCTTGTAAAGCTATGAAAAAACACCATAAAAGTAGTTCATACAACTTGTGCACTAGTCTTTTGAAACCATATAATAACTTTGTGAGTAGTCTCAACCACATTTCCCTTACAATACAGTCTGTTTCTCACACAAAGCTATCACATGGTTTCAAAAGACTATAGAGAATAATATAATGTCATACAAACGACTTTTATAGTGCATGGATGTGACCACTATGAAGTGCTGTTGTATGGGAAAGAGATGCATGAAGATTCTTTAAAATTCCTCTTGTTTTCCTGAGTTCCATGTGCAAAATAAGAGCAGGTTTAGAACTACACAAGGATGAGTAAACAATAACATAATTTTCACATTTGGGTCATTTATCCCTTTAAGTGCATTCACACAAAGGCTTCAAGGAACTAGACACTTACTTGTTGTCCCAACAGCTTCCTCATAGCTTCTCTAAGCTCTCCTGTGCTTATCTCCCCATCTCTATTTGTGTCAAACTGACAGTAATTCATGGAGGAAGAACAAAAATGTACATTTTTAACTCTGTATACTTGTATATGGGAACATACATGTCTTTATCCCTCTCCACTGACCTCTTTGAAGGCATTTCTTAGCTCTTTAATGCCAATCATGTCAGCTGTTTCAGCCAGGAGTTTAGGTCCCATCAATCCCACAAAGTCCTCGAAATCCACATGCCCACCTACTGAAAAAACACTGATGTCAATATTTTGTAAAAGGCAAATATTGCTGGTAAGTTAATTGTGTGTACACAGAAGCTTACGATTCATGTTGATTTGTTGGCTTAGTTCGATTAGTTCCATTTCAGTGGGCATGTAGCCCATAGTTCTCATGCAGTTCCCGAGATCTTTACAGCCGATAAAACCATCTTTATCTTTATCAAACTCCTTGAAAGCTTCTCGCAACTCTTCACTCATCAAGACAAACCAAACACATGAACTGCATGTTAACACACATTAGGTAAAAGAGTCAAAGACAAACTACAGTATGAGATTTAAAAAACAGTAAGCCAATGTAATGTAATCACAGATTACCCTACATATAAGATTATTTTTATTTAAAAACATGGCAGTAATTGAGTTATTCTTAGTGGCTACAATAGCGACATTATTTTAACTATGTACAAAAAGCACAAATCAATTAAAAAAAATAAAAAATAAAAACAGAGCAGGGCGGGAAAAAACTCACCATCAATCTCCTCTGGTCTCAACTCTCGATTCTGTTACAACAAAACACAGAAGAGAAGAAAAATGTCAAAAAATCATCAAAGATGAGCTACAAAGAAACATAAAAAAAGAGTAAACCTCAGTCCCTTACAATAAAGCAGCTGTCCACACAGTCTAGTTCTTTTGGAGATGGCTTCATTACAAGAAAGCCTTGTTTAATCAGTGTGTCCCAATCAGTCAAGGTGCCCATTGTTACTGTGCTTGTTAGTCAAAATGCAGACAAAACTTGAATTTAAGACCTGTTTATAATGTAAAGAAAAGCAGAGGTGGTCCTGGTACTGGTCACATGACTGTGGCATTTCTTCAGCGTCACAGCTAACTGGACAAATCCCGGCAACATGTTTGAGATGGTGAAAAAAACCCTCCTCATCTAACAGTGACAACCTTTAAAGGCAATAGAGGACCGAGAAGAGGAAAGATAGAAAACAGAACCTGTAGTTTTAACCATGATGAAGAAAAAAAGTGTAAACACGCCGTCTTTACTGACGTAAGACCACAACATTCATGCGCACACATGCAAAACATGCTAACTGAATTGTACAGCAAAATAAAGGAACTTTATGCTTATGTTTTTTATGGGCTGTATTCACACTGTAATCACACTGTGTGTAGTTATTCATTCATTTGCCATATGGTTAAATGAAACTGACATCACATTAAGCTACATTATATTATTGATTCTTTGGGTATCAAACCCATGACCTTGATGTTGCTAGTGCAAGGCAAGGCAAATTTATTTATATAGCACATTTTACACAACGGTAATTCAACGGTAAGTGAAAATAAAATTAAAATAATGGCAACAGATGTTAAGAAATCATGAAAAGCGTAAATAAACAATAAAAATAACAAGTAGAGAATACAAATTTTGACTTAAAATGTTTAAAACAGTTTAGACTAAAAACAAGGATACATACAATTCAATCAGAAGGACTAGTTGCACTTGTGGTTAAGCTACAAGAACATTAGTTGGTAACAAAGTAGGTAACTGTAGGGAAAACATTCCAAATTCTGGGTTCTCCTC
This sequence comes from Ambastaia sidthimunki, assembly GCA_036877625.1. Lineage (NCBI taxonomy): Eukaryota > Metazoa > Chordata > Actinopteri > Cypriniformes > Botiidae > Ambastaia > Ambastaia sidthimunki. The sequence continues at coordinate 8,487 of JAZGTK010008595.1, forward strand.
ATTTTGCTCTTTACTTACAATATCCTTAAGCTTTATATTGCATGTCTCAGAAAGCCATATCTTTCTATAGCTCAAAACTAAAAGGCCATTTCCCTCCTCTCTTTATTTTAACACATCTGCCTGAGTCAAAACTTTTACTGCTGTACATTTTTACACTTTAACAGACACTTACACTCTTATAGGTGTTGAGGAACAGCTGCACTGATAGAGGAACATTGGCAGACTGTTAATGGAGTTTCTAACAAAGTTTTAGGAGAAACACACTCATTATAAGCCCTTAAATTGCAACAATTATACAAACATCTGCTCACTTCTTATATATTAACAATATTCCGCTGTTTCTCTGCAGAGAGGTGTTGAAGTCTGAGGCTTTGGATTTAAAATCGAATTTAAACCAGGGAAAATAAAATGTTTTAGATTTTGACAAATTTAGGGGCTTAAAATAACAAACATGAAATAAATGTAAATGAACAAGATTCTACAATGTCACAAGATAAGCAAATAGGCACAAATAGTTTTATAATTAGCGCCATAAATAATCATTTTCAATTCAACTTCTTAGACAAATTTAGAACACTAAAACATGCTATTTGTTTATTTTCATTAACCTAATTTTCTCTAGTGGTCTAAGATTTTGGACCACCTTAAGAAATCATTACCACATTGCTCTCATATATAATACAAACACATGAAGTCACAAAACAATGCTTGTTTTATTTACGCCTCTTCACACAGCCATCTGTGTTGTCACACAGAAAGGGGGGAAAGAACGCATGTGAGACAGACTGAGAAAGAAAGCTCTCTCATTATTAATAAAAGCAATCCAGCCCACATTTTCCATCCATTCATCATGACAGTTTACTAAACACATTGTGTAGACTGACTTTTCGGATCTATACACTCTCACAGCAACTATAAACAGACAGGAAGGCAAGGGGAGAGTGTGATAGGCAGAGACAGCGAGAGACAATAAAAGACACAGAGAAGAATAGAGATATAATCTGTTTTAATAGCAAAGGAGTTAATGTGCAGTTAATGTGCTCCGCCTCACTGTGTAACCCACAATGCGCCCTAAATGGTTTTCAAGAGGAAATTACTGCAGTCCACAGATGCGAGAGGCAGAAACTAAATTGATATGCAAATGATTTTGAATAGCTTGCGAAAGAAAACATAATCTTATGAGTTAGCTTTGGAATTAAGAAGCTGAATGTATTATGAATATAAAGAATATACGATATATTTTAACATATACAGTATTAAAGACATGAACAAAAGCAGATTGTTGCAGATGTTTATATGAATCTGCTTAGAGCGCTTCTAAAAACACTACAAGTAAATTACGTTTGAAAGAAATGTGATGTTTCCCAGCTCATTTGTTATGAAACGTTCTGGCACAATGCTGCAGTGTTCTGTGAGTGGTTTTAAGTGCTTTGTTTTTAGGTGGTTACGAGGGTATTTTGGATGGTTTCTAGGCTGTTGCTTACAGGCCTGATATGACTCAGATATCACTTCAATGTAGTCTATGGATTTTATTTGCTGTCTATAATGCAGGACAAAACTGTACAACTGATCACTAACAGCACAAGTCTTAACGATACATGTCTATAGTATAAATAATGCAGGATAAGTTATGTGGTGAAATGTAATACTTACCAGTTTAATACATTTAAAAAACAAAACAAAATATAGCAATAGTAAAACTATTTATATTTAGCATATTTAGCAAGCCCACTAATAACCAGCAGTGACATCTGCCATTCAGAAAATGTGGGCAAACCAGAACACATGCATATGAAAATAACTGGGATGCCTTTCAAATGGTAAAATCACTCCTGCCTTTTGTTGATAGTGTGGAATGAGGTTTTCAGGCTTCCAGAGTCATTATGGCTTATTAGTCAGAATTCATAGAGGCTTCCAAATCGCTCAAAGAATTGCCCTAAAAGCTGGAATTGATGCAAAGATTGTACACCCAGATTGCACCAAAAATGCTTTCACTGATAATTACTGCAAAATCTAGGTCACACAATGTAACAAATATGACTAGAAAAATTGAGGCACAAGATTTTCAAAATACTTTGGACAAAACAGCATGTTTCTGTAAGTGTAGACATCCTAAATTTGTTTCCGATATCCTACTAAACGTGTCCTACTAATGTTTTCTTTAATAAATCACAGTATAATTGAAATTAGGGCAGTGTGGGTTGCTTCACTATGATAGAGATCTTCTATTAACAGTGAGATAAGAGGAAGACATTTATGACAAAAGGAAACAGAATTTAACAAAAGAATCTGCAGATAAGAGGAGGGCATAATCAGTACAAGAAAGAAGAAAAATCGCTCTCTGTGTGTGTGTGTGTGTGTATGTGTGTGTTTAAGAGAATGGGTGAAGAGTGTGTTTCATTCAGACATGCATATTACCGTCGTCCCAGTCGGAGACCTGGTCTCTATTCCAAACAACCTTTTATACAGACAGCTAAAAATACCACACACACACACTTTTAACCTCAGTCCAGCACTATCATGGACTTAATATCCTTCTGTTTTAGTACTTACTAAAATAACTTTTTCACTATTAAAAAAAGAAAAAAAAAAAAACTTAAAAAAAAGTACCATTGTATTATCATGGCCTGTTGAACATGTAATGCTGTGGTATTGTATTGTAAGAACCTGAGAGCCTAGGGATGTAGATTTTACAAACCTGTAACCTGTAAGAAAATGGGAATCTTTCAGTACCATAGTATATATATAAATATACCATGGTATCACCATCTGATATTATAACTGTATCATGGCAGTGCACAGTATGTTTTGAAAGTGTCCCTTTAAGAATTTCTCTCTCTCAGCACACACACATCTGTTTATCTGTCACACTACATCCATCTCTATATTCCCCTCACATTTTTCCAGATGAGATGATTCATCTTGAGGGAAAGATTGAGGAGCAGAAGTCCTTTCCTCCCTCTCCTTTATCCATCTCTCCATCCCTATTTCAAGCTCTTTGTGAACTTTGAAGCTCAGCCTACTTTACTTATGTGTCAGCTCTCATCCTGTCAGCAGATATAGTCACAAGCTCTCTCTCTCTCTCACACACACACACACACACACACACACATTAGTTTTTGTGTTTTATGGGTCGTGTTTTATATCTTTCTCAATCATTAATCACACACCTGTTCCTGATTCTACTGCAAAAGCAGTTCCTAATAACTCATCATAACTCTTACTGTAAAAGGATAAATGTTAGGATTAGAGAATTACTTTGCAGCAGTTATTTTCAGCCAAGGGTATTAAAACAGCTTCCAGAGTTATGAGTTTGCTTTTAAACCTATAAAACGTAGAACATACAGTAGTTGCTTATTAAGGTAAGAAAATAAAATAATGTGTGTAAAATTGTACATTGTAAAATTCTTAAGAGTCCTTTATGATTGTTGCTTGTCAGACTGTACAAACATGTATCCCAGCTATAAGCTATGTCACACTGTGGGATCTCAATTGTCATTAATGTCAGACTGCACAACAGTCAAGACTAGTTAAAACAAACACACACAGGAAGGTGTCCAGAGTTTTATCTAATTAATTTTTGATTTGACTTTGTCATAGAAGACATCGCAGGATTGTGCCTGAAAACTTTATCTGAGAAAAAATTTGATGACCATTTGCAATGGTCATTAATATACGTGTGTTTGTGTGTGTATGTATATATATATATATATATATATATATATATTTCTCTTCTATGTATCCTCTCTCTTATATGTGGCTCTTGATCTCCCAAGCAGACAAAAACAAGGTCAATGTGACCTCAGAAAACACATCAGTATAAAAAAGAGGAGGGGCATCTTGACAATAGATACAAAAACATACTTGAAAAAAATGACACACACATGCACCTATATAAAGGGTAAAAAGGGTGTGATGCTAAAAATAGCACGGAAGAGAAGGGGAGATATAACCATATCTAGTTAGCCATTAAATAGATTTAAGATGGGAAAGAACTGCATTGTCATTTAAGGACATTTTTGTTGTTCTTGTTTTGAATACTTCATCAAGGCATGTGTTAGAAATTCAGGGACAGAGAATGTGTCACCCCTGTGATCTCAACCCTATTACTCTGCATTTCCGATTAATTGTGTGATCTCCAGGCCAGACTCCAGGCCAGTCTCACTGATTCATATAGTGTCTCACACTAACAGCCCAACAACATGCCTGCGAACAGAAGATTTTCCAGTAAAACTGAAATTCCTCTATGTATGCCAATGAGATTCTCCAGCATTTTGGAAATGCATAATACGGTGTAGGCAACAATACTGATGATTGACAAAGACAGATGGAGAGTGAGGAGAGCTCTGACCTTGAAGCTCATAATTGGTCTATTTTGCCCATATTTTCTAACTCGCTGCAGGTTTATTTTCCTCTTTAATCTAACTATGTTACCATTTGTATTACTCTCACTGTTACCATGATCTTGAAGCTGGATCTAATAAAAGGGTTTGATTCAGTTTTCTGACTAACCCTCCAGTTCATTTCTGCCCTTTAACTCAACATCAGGTTTGTCTTATTAACATGGATTCTGATTTGTTGTGATAGGCCAGTTTAAAAAGCTTCCTGGATACCCATAATAGTACCACAATAGTAATGCTGAAAAAGAATGTGTGTGTGTGTGTGTGTGTGGTTTTATAACAACAGCACAGCATCAAATCCATTATTGCAGTGCCATGTGACATCACAACACCTTTTAATCACTAAAACACAGCAACTCTCTCTGTAATAACTAATTTGCATATCACAAATGAACATTTCAGTTTTGTTTAAACTGGATTTTTTCTTTAAATTAATCTCTGAATGTCTACTAACAAAGATACAGATACAGAGCGCTCATCAGATCTTTATAGCAATTTCTGCTTCATCATTTTAGCAGCTGACTTTCAGCTAATAGTTGTTTATTGTCAAAAAGCATTCAGTCAAGAATTAAAGACACAGTGTAAGTAAATTTATACTTAAATAAAAAGGTTTATAGGTGTCCCTTAATAAAACTGCTTCTAAATGCATATATCCAGGTACACAAGACACAGATCCATTCTATACACTAAAATTAAATCTTTTAATTTTTTTTTTAATCAAGGTTGTTTTCATTATTATTATTTTGGAGGACTCTTGTGGCTGTGAAGGCCCTGCCTACTTGTGGCATCTGAAAGGTCCCATAACAGTTTAACAGCCTTGTGTTTTAATAAATAAACTTTATATTAATAAATAAAATAAACTTTATTTATTATTGTAAGACTTTATTTTAGTAAACCCCATTAACAAAGCCGCAAATGGTCTGGCCTTACCTGTCCAAACACTGAGCTAAGGAACGGGCGCAGATTTAAGTCTGTCTCGGAAGATGCTGCGCTGGACCTCCCTGACCTCCGGGAGGAGCGGCTGGAGGACGCGGGCACCGGTGAGGATGAGGCAGTGGAGGGCGGACACGCGTCTCTACTCGCTGACGACGTTGGTCGAGCCCGGTCTAGTTGGGGTGACTTAAAAAAGAGAGCGGTTTCATCCCTAGACTCAGAGAAAGATTGAGTCCTAGTAGGCATGCGAGCGGCGTGAGAGTGTTTCGGTCGGGGCTCTTGGGGCAGGTCGTCCCGTGTGGACCGGTGGCGGTGATGATGATGGTGATGATGGTGGTGATGATGATGGTGTCGTCTGGCTGTCTTGCGCTCCCTTCCACCTGGGAGCTCCGACAGGTCTTCCTTGCTGTGAGCCGTGGAAAGAGCGTGTCTGTGGGAGTGCTGTGGGTGGCTCCTCTCTGCGCTATTCCGGTTACCGACCAGTGAGGGGTGACACAGGGGTCTCCGTGAGCTCGCATCGCATTCCGCCGTCCAGAAGGACTCCTCTAGGGCGGTTTCGGCTCCAGATGCCGCAGACGACGCCGCTGAACGCTGATGATGTATCCGACGGGCTCCGGAGTGGTCGGGATGTTGAGCAGCTCTCCTGGGCGGTGCGGAGGATCTCAGCAAGGAGGTCGTCGATTCGGTTTTGGGGAGCGTGAAACTCATTCTCAGCCCAGTAAATTGCCCTCGAAGATAAAGGTTGACCCCCGAAGTGTCACATTTTTATCAGAAGAATAAAATAACCCGGTCGGAGGGGTTCAGAGCCCATCGGAACCTCCTCGATGGGCTTAAGGAAATGATGCAGTTGAGATCTCGTCTCGAAGTTGGTGCCACCTGATTGTTCCCCAAAACGGCACAGCGCTATTCTGATAGGACGCGTAGGTAAGGGGAGATGGGTTAGGATATAAACCAAAAAAGAGAGAGAGAGGACACGGGAACGTATGGTGTGCATCATCAGATGCCTGTGCGTGTGTTTATGTGTGTGTGACAATTTACCAATAACTTATGCAAAATCAATAGACCCATCAAAACAGCGAATTCAAACCATGGCAATTGGGAAAGATCTTTCTTGTTTCTACAAGCTGAGATAATTGTTCAAAGATTCAAATTTGTACGTAAAAGCTATTTGTTGCAGAATACAATGGGATGTGTGTATAAAATGTGTATAATCATCTTTTGATATCACAAACCACAACAAAAAAATGACTACCCCTAAATATTGCTATAACTAAATAAATATTGTATATCTCAGTTGATATTCCCACAGTTTCAACATCATGACTGTGTTATTTCTCCCTGGGGTGAGAAGTTTTCAGAATGCATCATGTTGAAAAGTTTTCCTCTCTCGCCCCCAGATTTTCACTTGATTTAACACTGCATCCCCCACTGAACTTCTGTGTAGGACATCCCAGCCTCAGGCCACTTTATGGTCCATTTATTCTCTATGAACCACAACTGAGATAACCTGCATAATACATGACATTTAGACTTAGAAATCCACCTCTGCCATGTTGATATACCTAGTCTTATTTCTAAAAGCCTTCATTCTCACACACACAAACGCTGACAAAGCAGTTTTCTCTAAACTTGTGTACCACAGGAGAAGAATAGGTGAAAAATTTCTGTAATACTAGAAACTAGTCTATTTCCCAATTCTGCACATCAAACTAAACCTTTCTAATGCAAATATTGTTCTGATCATTTAGATGTGTTCTTTAACTTTTAGGCCTACATCTAACAAGACTGCTCAAATAAATAATTCTAAAAATGTTTACACAGTAAATGTATTTTAAAATTAAAATAATTTGTGTTTACTGTTTAACTCAATGCAGTGTTACTGTATTAAACATTGTTCTGTGTTTGTTAGGGCTTTTTTGAGGCATAAATCATAAATTCCTGTCAGCTGTAGCACAGGTAATGTGCCCTGCAGTGTTCATAACTGCTGTAAAACTGTCGCTCCAGTATGTTGCATTCTCTAACAGCCATTATAATGGTCTTTTTCAGACACTGCTATTGGTTAAAGGTGTTCTTTTGTACTGACAAAAGCCTTGCTTCTCCAATTAGGTACCTCAACCTTAACCTTTAAAAGACGAGTAGACACATTTAGGTACCCCGTCGACCTATTCTGCTAAGTGAGAACAACTCTAGCCCCCCCTTGCGTCAATGATGTGATATTACAGAAGATTGGTCCATCTATGTTAGCATACGTTAAGTCAGTGTGGTACGGTATACAGGTTTATCCATTTTTTAATTTTATATTGTATTTTATATATTGTCTACCTGTCAGAACATATAGTATATTTTTACAGTACATAAATAAGATGTGTAACTGTACATAAATAAGATGTGTAAGATGTGTAAGACTCTACATATTATATACATTGTTCTTTGACCTGTTTGTCTGCTAAAGTCAAGACTGTACATAATGATTACAAAACCAATAATTCTCATACCAGAAAACTATTCCATGCAAATCTCACTGTTTAACTTTTGTTTGGAATTAAATATTAGCTCTACAAAACACTAGCTAGAGAACAGCTATGGACTGTAGGTGGATTGCAGCTGTCTTTCATCTGCTATTTCGTTTATCCACTATTTATCTTTCTTCCCCTCTGCTAGAAAAGAGGCTGGTTTTGTAAATCTCAGGTCTGGTAATTGCTGCTGTTTGCTATTCTACCCTGTCATCTGACACCCCCATATACAAAATATTTTACAAAAATCCAGCATATTGCTTTCAAATGTGTGGAATGTTAGAAGTGGCAGGTCTATTAATGAAAAGGAGGCTGTTAAATGCAAAGAAGTTAAAGATTTTTTTTTTCTCTGATACACCCACACACACCCAATGAAAGAATAATTGGCATAATGAGACAATGGGCTCTGTTTATTAATGACACAATAATAAACAGAAGCCCACTATATATGTTTAGCTATTTATGAATATTTAAATACAAAAGTTGACATAAAGAACAAGATGCACCAGCCACATATTAAATTAGTTCTTTATTAAATCTACAGAATTACTCATCCATTGCAAAGTGAGTCCATGACACACAATTTGGAAACATGGAACTAGGAACATTGTCATAAAATTGACTGGCAACTCCAAAAGTCACACAATGATATAAAATGTCACTTCTCACGAAACTCTCTGTTAACAGTCTCTCTTCTTAAAAAAGAAATGAACCAATATCAATGCGACAACCACGAAAGCTCTGTTTACAAGCAGTACAACAAAGCACAATTAGGCTGAACCTAGCACATACTAACAGGCAAAATGTTGTTTTCTAAAAATAACAAGCGACGCATCCCACTTTTGTTTTACAGAGATACAAAGCGATCCACACGTAATTGTTTAATTTGAAAATTCAGTGTAGCAAAGAATAAAGTGGACAGAAGGCTGATCTGATGTGCTTTCATTCTTTCTCATCGGAACTATCAGACCCTGGCTTAAGTGTGGCAGAAAAACTCGCCACTAGTGCATTTAACAGAGTTTAACACAATAGCTTGTAGTCCTGACCTACCGTAGCATCTCTGCCATACATCCGCGTACATTTGTTATAAACGTCAAATCGCCTGCCACTGCAGCATATGTCGTTTTACGACTGTTTAGCTTAGCTTACGTAAGCCTAACCTCAGTAAAAATGTACAGACCAAACATTGTACTGTGCTTCCTATACAGTTCTACCTGGCTGTAGCAACCAGGGTCGATAAAAGTGCATTACCATGTGCGGTTGACGGTCGATGCTGGAGGTGAAATGATAACGTGATATTTATTGAGTATAATGAGACCCTGTCAACTGCAGCTGACTGGCAAAACAAAATGAACGACTGGTGAAAACACTCAAGCGCTTTTTGTCAAGCAAAGATCTCCAGAAGGTTTTTTCTATGGTTAGACATGAAGCGGTCTGTAAACATTGGTAATGTACAACAGTGATGGTACATCAGTTTCTACTGCCGCAGTGCTAAGAGGGAAAGTCGGATATAAACAGATACTAGAGGAGGTTGATGTGCTTATCCTCATACAGTATTTTTCCCATCTTATACTGATAATTCAATGGAAATTATCGGCTCATTTTTGTTCCACCTTTTCTCCCATCCTGCCCCTCAGCGTCCAGGGGTGAAGATGTAGTCCAGTGCCTGTCTCTCAGCTGCGGCCACGTTTGGATGCCAGAGGTCCACCATAAATACGACTCTAGGGCCATCTTCTGCAGAACCTGAACACACACACATTCAAAATTCATAAAGCTGATGATAGATACCA
>JAZGTK010008596.1:1331-18120 GCA_036877625.1 Ambastaia sidthimunki
TGTGTGTGTTTGTGTATATCATTTAAGGAGAATCTCAGCAGAATGTTGTCTCCAGTCTCCTTTGCTTTTCATCCAGTATCCATTACAGAGTGCCTATGAAGACACAGGAAACACAGACCCCTTCTTTCCCATTTCTGCTTGATTGTTATTAACCTTTTTTCACTGACTAAGCAGCATCAGGCAGCCTTGGCCGGGGAGGGCCGCAGTTTAATAGAAGCAGGGAGAAATGTATTAATGTAAATGTAGTGGAAACAATGAGAGGCCTGGCCATTGACATGTTGGCAAACAAATGAGGCCGTCTTCTCAATTAGAGTCAATGCTCCATTATCCAAATGAAAAATGCACTCGTCCGTGGCCGAACGTGCGATGGACAGGCGCGGAGAGCGAGATGGAGAGCAGAAGAAAGCTGGGAAATTTTTATTACATTACAGTTCTGTCTGTTTGCACGGCCCTACAAGCGTCTTTAAGTTTTTGTGCTCTGACATGATTCTTTGTTTCGAATGAGCTCAAACCGAGACCGTGATGCAACGGTGTGGCGATGTACAGTTCAGTTTTGATGAAACATGTACAGTTATATACACAAACTCACACGCAACTCCAGTTGCATAAGGTGCTGAACTCAAGTTTTGACAAGTGCAGGCGCTCGATTGATTTGATGTGCAAGCGTGTCTTTCTCTATCTGCCTCTCATCACGTTCTTTCATCTACCTCATTCCCTTTTACTTACTCGTCTCCTCTCTCATGTTGCACCACCCAAGCTGTGTCAGACAATGAAAAACTGAGGGAGTCGTGGCCTGGGGTGGATATTGTAATTCACTAAAACATTAAGCAGTATTGATGTAGCCCCCCATCTCAAAGCGCCAGTGGGGGTGAGGGCTGTCCAGGGTCTGAGAAACAGTGGAACAGCCTGACAGGGAGGGCTGGTCTCTACAGCTTCTTGGGGGGTGTGGCAGAAAGTAATGCGGTGGGATTCGGGCGAGGTACTAGCGTGCCCATAAACTCTGTCCTCGCTTGAAATCATTGTATTATTGCAGTGTGCGATGATTCTGCGCTATGAAATATTCAGCGAGGTAAATGGGCGAGTAAGCCACATTTTCTGAAGATAAGATGAAGGACAGAGAGCAGTTACCTGGGCATCTGCTGTGCTATGAGCCTCCTGAAACATTCAGTAATCTAGCCTCACATCTCAACATCTTTTTTTTTCCAGCCCTCGCACCTGCAAACTTCATAACACGCAATGCATAACAATGCATAATGTCTCTCTGTCTCACACCTGCGCTAAAGGTGTCTCTAAGCCCTCCGTCTCTAAACCCGGCTGACCCGTGTTTTCCTGTTTACGCCGCGTGCATTAGTTTTTTCAAAAGGTTAAGCGAAAATGACCTGAGAGAGCTGATGCCCTATTAGTTTCCATTAGATCTGCCTGCGGTCATTGAGAGCTTGAGTGATGACCCGAGCTCGTACCGTACTTTACCACAGACGCCGAGTGGATGTGCGGTAAAACCGAACCTTTGGGAACGTCCGTCATCGCGGCGGTCAGAGAGTGACCACTACATGATGTGAGGTTACGGAGAGATGAGAGGGAGAGATAAGAGAGGAAAGTTGTGGTGAAATGTTTGAAGTCATCTGGCTTGGACTGTTGAAAGAGTTCTTTAGAACCCCGGTGCTGTGCACTACAGCAGTACAGAGAGAAGCTCAGCACCACAGACAGCTCTCATGTTGCACTGGCTGAAGGGGAAAAAAACAGAAAGTTGCAGTAACTTCAGTTATAAAAGGCCTGATCTGACCTGTGCCGCTTCACACATTTAATCTTATTATTTGCAATGCCCACACTGATTCAGAGATGCACCAACCTGATACCTGTATTCTAAACTGGTATGAAAACAGTTCTAATATTGAACTAATTGAGTATTAAATGGAACCGATCTTGAACTATTTGTGCACCACAAATTTAAGGTTTCTGCACTTTGTAACACAAAAATTGCAGTTTTGGAGTAACATTTAAACATATTTAACGGTAAAAAGTAAGTCACTTTTATTTGTTCATTTACATATTACATGGAAGGATATTGATGGACTGTGGATTTTCACTGTACTGTAATTTTACATTATTAAATTATAAATAAATATATAAAAAAGCCTGCATCATCTAGAGTTCAGTTATTGGAATCACTATTAAAAATGAAAAATAGTGATTTTTTAATAGTGATTTTAGTAAAATTTTACTAGTAGTAAAATAGTAACATTTTGATTGGTGCATCCCAACACTCCACAATGGTCAAAATTATAATTCTATAAAATCTGTATTATCAATAACTCTAATTTGTGTTTAGAAAACAGGGGTCACTGTTATGAAAAGTTTCAAACCACACAAGAAATACATTTAACCTTCATATACGGGAAAATAAACTATAAGCTTCAAATAAGCCAAAACAAACTGTTCATCCTTCATCTAACACAGATAGATTTTGAGTCAATCAGTCTTAGCTAAGCAGGGAACAACGCAGGGCCACAGAGTGGAGAAAAATCACTCGCTCTGCGGTTTTGTTTTTGATAAACTTCAATCAGAAATTGATATTTAATACAGCTCTCCACTGCGGCAGCGTTTATTTAATCAGTGCCCTTTCCACATCATTCTGTAGAATGAGACTCCGATAGCTTATAAATGCGAAAGACAGAAGAGAGAGAGTGTGGGCGAGAGAGCTTAAAGAAGAGAGGGAAAGATCTCTGTCAATAAGACCGAAGCCATGCCACACTAAAAAAAACATCCCTCGATTCTTGTCGTCAAATTGCGCTGGTAAATGATTTCTGCAATGAGCTAAATGGTATTATCTGCCCCCCAATCCTTATTCCTTCCCCCTACGCCAGCCTCTGAGACCCAGCCAATGCTCGCTAAATGAATTTATTTCTTTCCCAATAGGAAGAGTGAGTGGGCCATCCTAGTCATTCAAGCCAAGATTTAACCCTTACCAGTGGGGCCACAAACAGCCACCCCTAAGGCTGCAAGATGGATGGAGCCCAAGATTGCAAAGAACTCAAAGCCTTTCATCAATTTTAAAGGGAGGCTTTATGCGATTTTTTGATCAATGCTCTTGGCAAACACTTAAGAAAGCTCGACACAAACATGGAAAGGAATATAATCCTCAGTGGAGCAGATCACGGCTGTGCTGAGCTCTGGTTGAAGTTTGAGATGTTTTGTGAGTGAATTCGACAGGCGTGTAAGTGACTGTCACAAGACCAGCAGGGATAGAAGACCGGCTACATCAAGAACTACATTAACCTGACTACGTAAAAGATTTCTGATATTTTTATAGAAATTTATAAACCTCACACGCCAATGCACAAACACACCTCACGTGCACATATCTGTGTCATTGATTTTATTGTAACGGAAAATCCTTAAAATTATGGGACCGTGCCCTAATCAAGCATGACACAGTAGAGCACCAGACTGTTTCTTACATGTAAATTACAGCAGGACATTTAGCTGACGTGTTTTTTTCTCATTGGTCCAGAATCATTATCCACTTAATGGTATATTAAACATAAAATATGTTTAATTATCAAATATATTCTAAACTCTTTGTTACAAAAGTGTGTACTAATAAATTAACATCAGGCAAGGTGTAACCCATGTAGAAAGATTACAAATGTTATTATGATATTATGAAAATACATTTAAACACTGTATTGTGTCTCTGTATTGATGCTTGGGCAATATTGTATGTTAAACATTGTATGTAAAAATCGTCCCCATAAAGTAGTTTGAAATTAAAATTGAGTGAAGGGTGAATTTGGGTTGGTGGGGGCAGCTCATATCGATCCTTCCTCAGCGGAACGCTTCCACAGCCCCGGGCCTCATGCCACGCCTCTAGTCTGATTACTGAGAAGCACTCTGCTGGTGCAAATTGGATTGAAAAGCCCCTCCCAAGCGTACTTAGGAAATCATTTCCAAGGCCGGGCTCTCACGCTAGCCAAGCACAGGTCCTTCCCGGGGCTCCGAGTGCTTTGGGCAGGGACCTGAGAGGCGGCATTACTGTGTGTGTTGTTTGTTTGGGTACGACTGGGATCTCCCTCCGGAACAGAGACGTAATCTGTTCTAATATATGAGTCATAGGTTCCATTTCTTCCCCTCAGCTATCATGCCAATGCATTAATTCTGTTTTCCACTACACGCTCACACACTCTTCCCACTCGCACTCCTTACTGTATGTGTTTCTGTGTGTGTGTGTGTGTGTGTGTGTGTGTGAATTCAAGTGTAAGGATGAGAGCTGCTGTGGTGTTAAGTTGTAACCCCATAACAGCTGGTTTTAAGGGTAAAATGTAGTGCTGTGAAATCTGTGTGTGTGTCTGCATACTTATTTATACTTTATAAACAAATATATGCCCAGAAGTGAACTACATGCTATTGTTTTAACAGATAACTTGTTCTCTGGTGAAAGCAGTGTGTGATACCTAGTGAAAATAACAGTGTTGAAGTTTAACAGAGGCCATGAGAAACAGAGGAGATGAGAAAAGGTGACTGAGAGAACTGTTTCCCCTGTTCAACACTGTGTCTTAACCATGTGTCCCAAGGAAAAGTTTTGATGTTTAACGGTTAAGTTTTCAGTTATGTTTAGGTATCAATTTGGTCTCAGATATTTATTTTCAAATGTACTGAGCATAGGAACAAATAGTTGCCATACAGTAAGAGCGCAGAGCAAAAAATAAATAGTGTAGCTCAGATAATATGGACTTGGCAGACTTTGATGAGAAATATGTGGGGTCAGAATTTGGTATCTTCTGAAATCGTTTATGACACTGTTGATATCTTTTGGAAAGCTTGGAGACACATGAGAGATTACTGGGGCCTTTTTTTTCTCAGGAGAAAAAGTCACCATTTGCTCTCCACTTATCTCATTGCTGTCTAGAAGGAAAAAAAATGGAGATATTAAACAGATCTCGTTTATGATTTTTCTTTCCTATGGAACGTCACGACAAGTTTTCAGCATCATTTTTCCATCTGCATGGAATCTCAAAATGCTGCTAGGCGACACAGCCCATCAGAACATATTTGAGGTTTAATATACAGCGGGATTCTGGACCAATGAGATTTCACTGTGGGTGGGGCTACCCAGCACGATGAAGCCTCTGACAGTGTCTTGTTATGACTGGTTATTAAAAGAGAATTTGAACATGGAAGAGACAGACATTATTATTTGATGATGTATCACGTTACATCAGCTTAGGACATGGTGTATTGACGAGGGACGGCAACTTGCAGACGCCTACATGTGCAGACATGCAAGCGTGTACAAATGCATACATTAACACAGCTAGATTCACACGTACACACACACACGCTCTTATAGATCCTCTGTGAAGCTCTGTGCTGGTGTCTACAAGAGAACATCTTAAATATTCAGACATTCAAGATTAAAGACAGCTCTCTTTCTCTCTCGCTTTATCTCTCCATCCCTGTAGGTACACTGTAAAGATGTTCCACTGCACCCACAGGACCCAAGCACATGTCTCTATGCCCCCTGAAGCTCCCAGTCAAAGACTAACCCTGGGAAAGGGAGGGCACTTCAAAAGGAGTAAACAACTATTTCTCATATATTCCTCCCTTGGAGCTAGTTTGAATCATAATATATAAATAAGCCTTTTTTTACATTCTTTGAACTTCAACAAGAGCAAAAAGTGTGCGATATTAAATCAAAAGAAGTACAAAATGGTTTTGTGTTAATCAGAAAGAAGGTTCGAGAGGTTTAAAAAGCAAAGAACCACCCATCTTTCTCCTGACGGTGCCTAATGCACATAAGCGCACACACTTCATCTAGCACATGTGGCGTAAACAGGAAGTGGATCCTCTTTTGCTGTGGTTAATATTGATGGTTATCTCCAGACTTCAGACGAAAAGAGACACAGCGGGACGATTTTCCCAAAACACAGCAGACATTTAGTCAGTAAACAAAAATATTGGCGGTCTAGTAGGATCCATTTTAATTAGACAAATCACACCATTTCCATTGCTCTCTGCTTTCACTTTCTTTTTTCCTGTTCCCTCGTTCAAACGTTCAAGCTCTCGCTAATCGCTAACTCGTGGGGCTATTCGCTCCCTCTGCCCACTGCTCAGAAAAAGAAACAAACTCATTTAAAAGGCTTGAAAATGTGTTCTTATCTCTAATAAAACAGAGAAAACAAATGTCCAATGAAAGTCACTAATACACAGGGAATGAGAGAGAAAAGGAAAAAAAAGGAAAAAGTTCAGTGGCTAGAAGACAAACAACTAGATGACATCATGGTTTAGGGATCAATTGCATTCTGCTGATGTTGCCGTTAAAGGGATAGTTCACCCCGTTTACCTTTTATTTTCTAAACATGACACCCTCTTTTCAGTAGAACGTATAAGGAGATGTTTAGCAGAAAACTGGGGGAAATTGGAGAAAAACAGGGATAGCACAGAAGAGAAATAAGACTGTAGGGCTCATCAGTATGTCTATATCTGTCATCTTGACATGGTTATAATTCCACCCATAATTTCACCCTGTCAGAACTGTCACCATGGCTGTGTTTCACATAGTGATGTTAAACATGTAGTTGCACATGCACGTTTCAGCACACTGGCTCAAGTCTGAAGTCCAGCTTTTCAATTTCTCTCCCTCTTTTCCTCTATCTGACCTACCTAGACCCAATCTGAGCTGTCTCATAATACCACTGTAATACGTTTTGTCCCCTGACAACAGTTTTTAATAACTTTTATTAATTAGAGCTGTCCTATGGCCTGTCAACTGGAATATTATTTTATTCAGGGACCATTAGGCTGTCGTGTTACCCCCGCAAAGTGTGTGAAAAAGAAAGATATCTGCTTTAGTGAATGACGTCAACATGCATCACTTATGAAGTAACAGCAAACGCCAATACATAAAATGTATACACACAGCCACTCATACAGTTTGTACCACATAATAGATATGCATCTTAATTTCAATCCTTTTATGAATCAGATCAGATAGTTTCAATTCTAAATTCTGATTAAAACTGATAAAAACGTTCAAAGCTGTTACAAAAAGCAGATAAAGCACATTTATATAAACACGCAAGTTTCTACAGTACTTGGCAACCGCAGAACCTACAGTTAGGCTAATGAAGAAAATTACTTGGCAGAAAAACTGTTTATTCTGATGAGTGCTAGTAATAAATTTAACAATAAATTTAAACATTGGTGCATTTTGTCAGATTGCTGCGATTGTGTTTTTACAAAAGCAAAGAAATTATTTCAGCTCTGTTTCTTACACTGGCTAAAGGTGAATGAGGCACTAAACTTCACACCCTATCGAAAACTTTCCTTACCCATGAGAGAATCTCTCCAACCCACAGCCTCTAGTGATTTATTGCCTTTGCATGCATCATAACAGTACGGATTTATAATTAAAGAACTAAGAAACGTTCTCTAATGTGCACACCATCACATTTCAGGCATTATCCTCTAATGAACTGAACTCCTCCTGCTGTAGATCCAGCACGCTGCCGGTGTAATCGCAGTGAGCTCCCAGCCTGTGTGTTTGTTCCTCTGGCTGATTTAAATTTCTCACAGCGCTCATCGGTGCAATGTTTGAGTAACTCTGTAATTGAACTGTAGAACAAGAAAACACATCTTTTGCAACAAGGAGGGATTTAACACAATGCCCCGAGTCTTCCTCACCTCCACTCCGAGTTATCAGACGCTGTTCTGCTCTACAAGAAATCGCTCGCAATAAGGAGATTTGCAGGTATTATATTCTTGACGTGAAGTGGATCTGATGGTCTTAGAACACAGGACGGTCTGTGCTGCTCCACGGGGGATAAACTGTCCTGGAACACTAAATTGGTATCAATGGCAGGGCATGGCGTAATGGGAACTTCTGCCTTCTAAACCATCAAAGTTCACTTCATTCTGCCATCAGGCAGCTGAGTGAACCGTGAAAGTAAACTAGCTCAGTTTCTCCAGGAGTTGTGTTGTATGCAGTGTGTACAGCCAACAGCAAACAACTGTTCTTTAAAGTGTGTAATACATTTAAAAAAGAAGAGTGTCGTTTTTGAGCCACTAGCAAGTGCTGATATGATATTTTCTAAAAACAATGTATGCGATTGGTCAGGCACAGACAGTGAGCCCCGCCCTAAACTTACACTAGCAGTTGAGCCAATGCTGTTATGTCAGTCTGGTCACAGAACCACTCAACCTACTTCATCTTCGTTTTTGTCTCTACATATTAAACTGAGGTAGTATTTTAACATCAAGAAACATTACACACTTTATTTTCTGTGAACATGGGTGTTTCTGTGAGCATGAGAATGAAGAACATTCGAGTCGGATGAGTGTGTGTGTTTGTGTTACTGGTTGTTGTCTTGGCTGCATTGTGCTAAAGGACATGCAGAGGAATCTAATTTAACAGCTGAGTGAGTAGCGATCAGCCAATGTTCCCAGCACACACACGCACACATACACACACACACACACACACACACACACACACCTATACACACTGACCACAGCCTCTGGAAAGCCGACCTCTAATTCCAGACAGGAAAACACATAGAAAACACCTCAGTCTCTGGTGATCCAATCATAAGTGGTAAAGCAAGACGGGTTGATGTTATTAACATGCATCTGCGTCTTGTATGACCGCTTGTGATAAGATTTTGAGGGCACAGTCTCTGATATTGTGACTACATACAGCACTCATTATGTCATTGGTCTCACTGCAAAAAACAAAAAAAATACATAAAAAGCTGGCATGTTGTTTCCAAATGTAAAACTTTGGTGCGTTAAAAAAATTGTGCGTTTCCTAATTTTTGTTTATTATACATAAGTGTAATATGTTTTTGACTACACATATGAAACCATTAAAAAAAAAAAATCACAGATGAGAAGCTCTTTAATATGTTAATATCCTAATTTTTTAAACTCACTAACATACACCAATGAAATTCACATGAGCTCTAGAGTTTCATAAGAGATCTCAACAACGTTTCAACATGTGCCCCAGATTTACTAAGATGCCAAGGTCTGCGATCAAAACTGAAACATTTCTTATCAAATTCTTCCAAGGCTAAATCATCTGAGCTAGAAACAGAAAAAGCCAGAGAAATAAAAGAGTGCATATACAAAGCAAGACAGAGAGAGACATTCCTACAGCAAGAGAGAAGCAGGGAAAAAAAGAGGCAGAGGAATACAGAAGCTGAGAGATAGAGCGAGTGAGATCAGTCTGAGGTGTAGAGAGTATTGGAGGGATGAAACAGGAGACAGTGAAGCAGAGCTGCTTGTAATTCCGGGCGAGTCTACGGTCGGGCTGGTCGCAGCTCCCACTAGACCTGCTACATGATATTCACTAACCCCAGTAACAATGGCAAACATATGTAAATCAGACACAGTGCCGGATCCAATCAGGACTCATCACAAAGCCACTGACACACTCTTCACAGACAGTGCGGGCCGCGACGCTGCCTCACTCTGAGCCCGTGCCGGCGCAACATGTCGCTTTGCTTGCCCGTTTGATGTCTCGCGTTCTTTTCCTGGGACATTCACGCAATTACGTCTTTCCTTTCATCCCTGCTTTTTTTTTCGAAAGGGAAAACAAATACTAGCATCACAGGACAGCTGAGGCTAATTAAATTGCTTATCGATTCTAATTATAGAGATTTCTACTAAAGAGACCGCGACCAGTCACAGCACATTTTCTGAACGTACATTAAAAATGTCTTTGTTATCTGTATTGCGTTTTTGCTTTCGTTTCAGAACACTGAGGAAAGAAGTTCAAGCTATCAATACTAATGATCCATGAATCTCATCTCCTTAATGAAAGGGGTGACTAACTAAATCCATTGCTCGAAAACTTCCAGCAGCAAAACAATCGGGCTGAAGACGAGCGAACGAGGGCTGACTGGCGTGAATGGACGGGCAGAGTGATTTGAGAGGTAACGGATGGATGGATGGAATGATGGAGTAATGGGGAAGGCAGATTGCATGCAGACGGTCGTTTGAAAGAGAAGAACAACGTCTGGTCTCTATTACCCATTCATCTCCCTGAACAGAGAGAAGAGTGTTGAGGACAGGGAGGGGCTGGAGATCGATACATTGATAGGGGTCTGTCAAACAGGGGCTGCTGCGCTGAACGCTGATGGTTAATAGTTATACGGATCTGATTAAAAGGCGTGCGTCCGGTTTATAGCTGGACTGGGAGCTGCTGATGAGGTGTAATTTGGAATACGATCATTGATGCACTTACGCTGCTTATTAAACGCATTAACTTCAGTGTTCCTGAAAATAACCAAAGAAGCCTGTGTGCTTATCTGTATTGAGGAAGTGCCTGCTAAAAAGACTAGTTTAAAACAAACGGCTGCTGAAATAAACACCTGCCCAAGATGGTCTGCAACCTCCTAACAAGCCTTTTTTCCAAAAACTATAGGTGGCAAATTGTCTCACAACAGATTGGTACAAATGTCACCCTCATATTTGTCTCATCAGATCTGCATGCTTTGTATCATCTATAGACCTACAGTATGTGAAGTTTTACCATTTTCAGTATCTTTGTTTAACATCTGATGGCCCCAAGAGGGAGGGAGAAGGAGAAACTACAGACTACAGGAGTGTGTGTGTGATGTTTGACCTGAAGAAAGTCTGCAGGAATCTCTTCACACATGTATTTCATGTTCTGAAGATGTTATGAAGAATGCACTCATTGGTGAATTCTACAACAGCCTCCCTCCCTCTCCAAACCTTTCTTCCTTCTACATTCCGTCTGTACAGCATCTCTCTCTCTTTCACATTTCTCATCTCTCTCGCTCTCTCTGGCCCTCGGTCCTTATTAAAGGTGATTCCCGGGCGTGAAGAGTCGCCGGCAGGGCCGTGGCCACCTCTTTAATGGAGACAAGCTGGTAAATCTTTCATGCTTTAAGACCGTTTCATTGTAAAAGGGGACCGGCTGCAGCATGATAACAATGGTGCATTATTCATAGGGTTCTAGGGCTCTCAGACGGCCTAAAGCTGACTTTTCCCTCTTCTGCTAGAGGGATTGTGTGTGTGTGTGTGTGTGTGTGAGAGAGAGAGAGAGACAGAGAGCGAGAGAGAATAAGAAAAATACAGCAAAGCACTGAAAGGGACCTTGCAATCTTTGGTACCTAAACCACATACTATTTCTGCTTCCAGACAAAATTACATCATTATACAGTGACAACGGACAAATATATCTTTTACTTTTTTGAATGCTATTCTTAAAATGTAGACTCCAACAATTGCAATACTACATTTATCTGTTTTTGACATTCCAGTTTTGATTTGGCAATAAGCGAAAGTTCTTCTAAAACCTGCTTTATTATTACATCACATATTTGTTTCTCAGAACAGTTAAAGACTGTGTTCAAATATATCAGCAAACCTAAAGCAGTCTGACACTGTCAATGGCAAGTTGGTTTCTTAATACAACTAAAAACAATACAACAATACAACTGAAAGCATACGAGAACACAAATGGCACATTTGAATATTAAAGTCTACAATGGTAAACATTATTTATATTACATGATATGCTAATATTTATGTGATGTCACTACACATCCATCAGCATGGCCCCTTCCCCTTCCAGCATGACTGTCCCTTCACTTTCTTTTAAACCAGAGAGCTGTCCATGCTACACTGATGAAAAGGGAAGCCAAAAGAAAGTCGTAGCTAAACTAATCATCAAAGTTGAACTTAGGAGAATGGCGGTAAAGGGAGGAATGATTCACTCCAGTTTAAATGTTTTAATTGGATCAAGAGGCCTGCACCTGGTCTCAATGTCTGGTTTGCACCAATCCATGCTGATCAATGGCTCAGTGGAGCTGAGAGCTTGGTTTGGGGAGTGGGATGCAAATGACAGGCGGTAAAGTCCCCTGCCACCTCCTGATTTCTCCCAGATCAATTTATTAATAGCCTGATCTCGTTTTCCTTAAGGCATTCCAAATTTCCAATAGATTTCTATAGAGGTGCTCATTCATGCGGTCAAGGATGGAAAACACCTACACGCATAACCATATATGATGAGGAGTCTTACTCTTGTCAGAGGAAAGCAGTGTTTGTGGTCACATGAGCTATGTTACATTTACACTCACACAACACGTCGCTTAATACTGTCTAATTTCTTAAAGTACACTTTAAACCCCAGACAGTTTACAAATTATAAATCATTAATATAAGCGTATCGTGGTGAGGTAAAGAGATCATGTTCAACACTTATCTGTTATGTACTTGCTTAAAAATTGTTTTTTGTTCATTTTTAACCAAAAAATGTTTCCATACATAAATAAAACCATAAGTAAATAAAACAAGAAAACAAAAGTAAACAAACAAAAACCAGCCAAGCCAAAACTAAATGAACGTCAAATCTGACCCTACATTTTAAAACCCGTGTTTAAAAAATAGCAAGAGCCAACACACTTGGGTTTGACTTGCATCTTAAGTTGAGAATGAATCTTTTATAAGCACAAAAGGACGGGGGAGAAAAAAGTACACTTACAGTGTCTTTGATTTGGAAATGCTGTTTTTCATTGATATTAAATTGAATGTGTTGTAGGCTGAAGGTACAACAGTCTTATCTAAGTTGCTTGAGTTGAAAGGGTCTGGGCTTCCAGGGAAATCCGTGTTTCTTTTCAGGCTGAGTATATAGATTACACTCACTGAGCTTCGCTGCAAGGGGGAGGATTGTATTTTTTTCTTCCCCGATTGTGATTTCTGGAGAGCGCTTATCTGTGTGGTACGGGAGGAGAGGCAAAGAGAGAGCGTAGCGCTGCCTGTTTCCCAGCATTTCCTGATCCCGAACCTTGCCAGTTCTTATCGATGTCACTACTGAACATGGCTGTGCTGCTCCGGGCACCTGCTGTACTCCAGGCAACGGGAGATGATGGGGGGGGTGAGCTGGTGATGCCCCCAGAACCCAGAGATAACAAAGAAAGAGAGAGAGAAAGCAAGTTGGGGCCAAACAGATTTAGCTTCCCTATACGAGCACCTGTCTCCCAACTGCCCCATGTCGGAGGCGAGATGCAGATATGCTGGGACAGATCTCGTCAGCTCTGCTGGGGTTGAAGGTCAGCTTTTAATTGAGTGTGCAGAGGAGATGGAGAGCAGAGAGGCGGTCTATCATTCCCTCACCCACTAATGGGAATTCACTCGGGGTCGGGAATGCTGACGCTGGCGCAATTGCATGGAAGACTTCTTTTTTATTTCCAACACTAATGTGTAGCGTAACATGTGCCTTTAACGCATACAAGAAAACTCAGGGAACAAACTAGCGCTACCTCCAGTCACCACTGCTGGCTAATAAGAAAGAAACCTGTCGCTTTACTCTGCACGATTCATCATGTCAGATATTCATATCCTTAAAGGTCAATCGAAGTCATAAAAGAGGAAAGTATGCTTGGTTTAACTTTTTTCTCCTTACAATTTTTCAGTTTTTGCTAACCTTATCATAGAAACAGAAGCCACACTGACCTGCATGGGGCTTTGGAGGCGGGCCTTCAAAAAATGATTGATAACCACAATTACAAAAGCCAACAAGTTTCATTTCATCAGACACTTAGTGCGACAAAGCCCACAAACAAGCCTCAGATTCATAAGCGCAGTCAGATGCAAGACGCAGTGCACAATTTTCACAAAAAATGTCTGGGAAGGTTTTTGAATGTTCACAAAGTCTCATAATTAAGTCAGGATATAACAAATTACAGATTTAAGCCGAGACTTGCCAAATATAAGCAGAGATTGAAATTCATCTTCCACCATCTCATTACATCGTAAAAGTGATGAGAAGGTTGCTACTGCATTTGCATAGACGCTGGGAAGAGCCTCTTTCACCATCATTAGCCATTCCATCTTGTGCTAAATCTATAGTCGCTCTGAATTTTTTAAGAGATGGAAACAAGAGCCGGCTGAGAAACCAGCGGAGGCTACATGAATTAAACCAGCTTACATATGTTAACGCCGTCCGACATCCTCAGAGAGACACATTTCAAAGAGATTTTGAAAGACGTGCAGGGAAATCATCTCGATAAATAAGAAAAAGGGGTAATTGCGAAGGTACAAAATGGAAACGAGCGAGCGGGGCGAGGGAAGACAGTGAGGGAGAGCAGCTGAGACAGACTCTAAACGCTAGCTGCTGTCAGTAGAAAGTGCAGCGCTTGTGGTTCGATCCAGCCTTCCTCTGCCACTAATGACTGTCAACATGGTGAGAGAGGCTCTGAAGGAAGAGAAAATTACTGGCTGAAAAGCAATTGACTGATCCCCATCATTTCTCAGGGAAGCAGTGACCTGTGAATATTTCATTATGGGGAAAAGTCATGCGGTCCATACCAATGCCTGCAGTGGAGTGAAGGGGGTGGGGGCTAAAACGCTGGCCCCGTTTCCCCCTTCCTCCTGTGCCCTGTCACCAGCAGGTAAGGAACAGCTCTGGAGCCCCTATACTGTAGCTGTAAACTAGCACTTTTCTACTATTTATAGCAATGGGACCAGCCCCACACGGAAAGACTGCAGATCCAAGGACAACATCAAGCAGCTGGAGTTTATAACAATGCAACATCAGTGCAGCATGAACAATGTTTGTTTTTGAGTGGAGATAACCTCACCTGAGCTCTAATTCAAACCCGCACCATGCCAAACACTTTTGATCTCTATCAGGCTGAACTTGTGACAATGAAACTGACACGGGACTATGTGGATTCCCAAATAAAAATGTTCCATGGTTCTGATGTTGCTTTCTCATAGGCCTGAAGACTAAAATGAATCCTAATTGAGAACTTCATTAAGGATCATCTTTGCCTCAGTTGTTTCTGCTAAAATTGCTGAGGAGAAAAACAGACACAAATGAGAGCATTTTTGGCACACGGTAAGACTACAAAGCTGTAAAATGAATGCGCATAGCATAGCTCAGATCATTTGGACTGGCAAAAAATTAAGATTTGAATTTACATTAAATCATTCTGTGACTTCATTGCAATGTTTGGCAAATCTGAGCACAGTTTAAAACGTTGAGATCTTTTCTGAAACTCTATAGAGGACACATAAAATTGTTGCTGTATTCTCAAAAAACATCTGAGGTGAACGAGACTCCATTTGCTGTCTAGAGGAAACAACTGAAACGCTAATGAGATCTCATTTGTGATTTTATATTATGGGTTAGTCTAAAACCACTTCAACTCAAATGAACAGTCCATCTGTTTTTTTTTCTAGTTTATTAATAACCTTATTAAGCACAATGTATGAGGAGAACTTGGCAAAGCAACTCCATCCACGTCTCCATACTTAGAAACTACACTAAAACCTAATTAGTGCTAATTTGACCAGTTGTCCTCTAGTGGTACAAAAGTGCTGAAACAGGAAGAGCAGAGTGGAAGAAGTGCACACAGGCACAAATACCTCATTTTCAGACATTGCTAAATACATCCCTGCTGTCAGAGACTATCGATGAGTGGAGACAGATGGATCTGACGGCCCTTTCATAAGCAAAAGATCAACAAGATCAATGGCGCGTTTTGTACACGCCACGAGCTAAACACACCGCCACGCTTAACCTTCAAAAGTTCACACAAACTCATGTGACATGGAGAAGAATGGCTTGCGGTTAAGACTTTGAGAAGCATGTGAGAGAGATGGTAAACAACTACAGTATACTGTACAGAACCGGCTAAAAACCTGCATATGCACAACCAGAAACAAACACCTTCATTTAGCGCTGATACAAGTTTTCAAATAAATAAACTTGAGATTGATTTTATTAAATGTTTATTCTACCTGTTATTTGCCTCTGTTTATTTATATTTATGAATTCAACAGGGTTCAACAGTATTTTTAGATGGTGTAATACATTCCTGGCAAAAATCCAACATCGGACATGGACGAATAATATTCTGACATTAAATAATTATCCTGGTCTACTTTTTTTAAGAGCTTTCCTAATTAATCAAGGTTTCTTCCCCCTATTTATTCTGCTTACAGTTATTATTTCAGAAATACATTTATAAATCTTTTTTAAATGTTCATCATTCTCACTATATTTTATATATAGATGAATACACACACACACACACACACACTTGCTATGCTGAGTTTTCCAACAGAGAAATAAAAAAAATTCAAAACAACACACCGTGTCACCTCTGAACGACACCAGGGACGGACATTGATTGACATTCACAGAAAAGTTCTAGAAATGGTCGAATTCATTTAATTTTTTTTCTGTGTCATAAAGCAGTCACCCACCAGACGACTTAGTGATTTAGTGTTAAACATTCACTGAAGCTATTTAATATACCATTTATATTGCATATAAAATATATATACCATAGATTCTTCTTCAGGAAGATGAAGAATTAATGGTTAATTAAAAGATGTCAGCAAATTTTAATAGTAGAAATGGAGAAGCTACTAAATAAATCATGTCAGCGATTGAACAGACACAATTAATCCATGACAGCTCAAGAAATTATATTTTCAGTGTGATTGATGGCTCTGTTAAACTAATGTTGAATGAAAACTTATTACAACTGAAAAATCAGCATTAATAATGTACCAAATCTCAGCAGCTTTACTGTCCATTGAACATTTATAGCTTTAGCACAATTGTGTGCGCTAATAAGGACTCACCTGAAATCTATAACCACTTTTTATTATTGACTTGATTCGAAATTGCACGTAAAACAGCAGTGCCCTTCTTTTTCTTTCTTTCTTTCTTTCTTTCTTTCTTTCTTTCTTTCTTTCTTTCTTTCTTTCTTTCTTTCTTTCTTTCTTTCTTTCTTTCTTTCTTTCTTTC
>JAZGTK010008597.1:0-18118 GCA_036877625.1 Ambastaia sidthimunki
TAGTGTAAATATCCTTGGATATTTTTGTCTTTTGTACAGCTGCTTTGCAACAATGCACCATTGTGAAAAGCGCTTTATAAATAAACTTGAACTTGAACTTGTAATCTTACAGCAATCTTACATCTGCGAGAAAGATATTATAAGAATGTGGGTATTTTCAAACTTCTTAACTATCTTGAAGCTCCAGCCAATCCAAAAGGTTTGTGACATCACTTTGTACATGCTAAGTACAACTTCGCTATACGTATGCGCTCAGATCAAGAGTCTTACGTGTGTGTGTGCTTTTGCTCTAAGCTGACCATGTGTTTTCACAGTGCCGATAAAATCTCAGCAGTTTAATGCCCATTCCCTGACATTAGATAGCAGTAATTGGCAGTGAACTCTAAAAACCAGGTTTGTATGGGGAAGTGTTTCATTCACTTTATTAGGCCGCTCGTTAAGCCTCGGCCACATGAAAGCGTGTATGTGGGATCTGGTTTGTATCTGTGGTGACAGAGAAAGAGCTGATGGATAGCCCTGGTGCAGCATGCTGACATTTTTTAAACCAAGTCCCGACGACAGCATCAAATATGCAGATTTACGTCGTCATGCAATTGCTTGTGAAATTACAGCATGGAAATCTTGTTTTCTCCAGTGCCAATGGCTCAGTTAGTATTTTAAATGGTAAGTTTGAGCATTTAAAGACGCGCAAGGCCCGAGTGTGCATGTGTGTGTGTGCAAGTTTACACTCCCACAAGTCTGCATCAGTTTTTTGCCCCAGGCTCCAACGCAGTCCTACGCTGCTGTCCACATGATGAATGGACAGAGCAGAGAAAAGAGAAACAGGCTTATTTACTCAGGTTCTGCCACAGGGGGCCTTGGCTGATTAATCCATATTTTCATTCAGCAGAGCGGGCGGCGGCAGGACGCCTCAGCGGGTCCTTAGACCCTGAGACAGAGAGCCGGTCTTCAGCTCAGAGCTCAAGCAGCCCCTCCTGCAGCCTTTACCAGAACTGATGAACAAACAGAATGAATCTCCACCTGAGCATCTCTTACTGTTTCTCAGCAGAGATGACTTAACTAACATATGATTATTTATATTGGCGCTCTTAAACATATTGTACAGCTCTGTGAATGTATGCATTCAATTTTTGTCATGTTGACTTGCTCAGGACCCCTTTAAACTGTAAGCACTTTAAGTGCTTTAAAACTCAATATTGTAATTACCATCCCTGAGCCTTAAGAAAATTCTCAAGAAAAGTTGTACTCCTACAAATGGGAAGACAGGCAGAGCAGTCTGGTTGAACAGAAGATGGAGACCGATGAAGAGTGAGGGAGGTAGACAGTTGACAGACTTGACAAACTTTTGCAAACAAATCTCCATCTCACCAAAAGTGCAGGCTGGGCAGAAAATGTATAGCTGTGGGCGATGTGTGTGTTGTGTGTGGCTCTCCACCCAGTCTGTGGGCTCTACACCTTTAATCACTGGATTAAACCAGAGCTCTGTTTCTGTATGGCACCAGCCGCAGCCTATGGGGAAAACCCTTCTCAGACAGACGCCTTCATTGTGGAATGAAGAACGTCTGATGAGAGGCTACTGTGGAGGGTCCGGACCGTGTTAGAAGATGGCAGATTTCACACGTCGTAGGAATGAAGGATTGCAGCAATAAATGTTAGATTGCCAGAAGTGACAGTGTGTGGGACCTTCTCACACTCACTGGAAATCTCTTGTGGGAAGTAAAGTAGACCTGGCACTGAGATGCAGAGAACCAGCGCTGTTTGGACAACTTAAAAATGTATGAATTTGCACAGCTGTGTGGTACAATTTAGGTTGGCGGGGAGAAGCATATATCACAAATAAACATCAGCTTGTGTATTTTTGTGTGTTTGTGTGTGTTCTCTATAGGAGTATGATGAAGAGTGGGGCAAGAAGATCCAAAGTGAGAAGTTTCATTGGCACCCTCAGTGGCTGGAGCTGATCGAGACTCGACAGATGGAGGACAACCTAGAACAGCCCAATCTTCTCTACAGCACTGGTTAGAAACCGTACCAGACACACAAAACCGCATATACGCACCAAACTCCAACCATAGACCAATCTCTGAAGAACATGCTTAAGACCACAGAAGACAGTCAGTGTTTTCATGTCTGGTAACATAACTTGATTGAAATCCTGTGCCACAACTTGACGGACATTGAAAGCTATAACCTTCAATTTAGATTTGTCCAATTTCCACCAGAATCATGATACTGTATTTTGGCTTGATTGCTGGTTGAGGTGGTGTCATCAAAGGCTGGTCATAGCGAGAGGTTGTCAGGAAGATAAATGAGAATAGCTGCTGGGAGGAAGTGGCTCTGCTGGGTCACTGTCTCGTGCGTTTGTTTGTTCTGCATAATCTCTTACAATAATGTGTGTGTGTGTGTGTGTGTGTGTGTGAGTTTTGGGGACATCCTTATTTGTAAAAATACTATAAATATAATAAATATAGTAGTTTTGTGTGTGTGTGTGTGTTAGTATAGATGGGATATGCTCCCTCAGCCAGGCCTTAGTCCAGGCCTATACCAACAGTTTCTCTCTCAGAATGGAGACTTTGACGCCTGTTGAGTGAGCAGCTGTAACCCTCATTAACTCTGTGGTTGGCTTCTTACATTAAGCGTATGTTTGAAATAATAAATACTTTGAACTGTATTTGCATAATTTATGATCTCAGTTTTTATCCAGTGATGACGTTAGGCTGGAAAAGAACGGCGCTACTGCATCGTTTGAAGGCCACAACTGAACCACTGCTGGCATTTCTTAAAACAGTGTATAATGGAAACGATTTTCTCTGCTTATTTGAATTGGAAATGAAAAATGACATGTTCTGAAATATTCATATTGAAGTAATAACCGTGAGCACATTAACATATGACTAGGCATGTTTACATCATCAGGGCTTTATTCCGTATTCAGCTTTGCAGGCATGTTGATATTTTAATAAAGAGGTCGGCCAATCATGAAAGAGGTCATTTACATTTACATACAGTAAGTCTTAAAGTTACAGTAGTAAAAACTATTTAAAGATGCAGTAGGTGATTTTTCAGAAATGCTTTTAATATTAGATGATATTAGAAATCGACAGCTAAACAAACACACCCCTACCTTCATTGCTCCGCCTTAAAAATAACAAACAGGAAATGCAACGCAGGCGGCAACTAACAGCTGGTGCATACGCCCCCTATTGCTGATTGGTTAAAGAGTGTTGTGGTGATTGGTCCAATCCAATTTTTCAATTCTTTTATCCTATTTATACAGCCAGGACTGTGAAAACACAATTCTTTTTTCAAAACACACAGAAAACAGCCATACAGCTAATATTCACAAAATTGTTTGAGTGTGGATTTTAAGTTTCAACAGCGTTTCTCAGAAATTGCCTATTGCATCTTTAAGTCATGTTAAAGTTAGTCCTTTAAGTTTAGGAAAAGGCATTTTAATATTTTGAACATGATATATTTTTGGTACGTTTTAGAGTCTAAAACGAACATATGGGCCCACGTATGAGCACAGCTGTTGAACAGAGTAACCGGCAAAATGACTCTCTGTCTGAGCATCTCTGCTTCCATCTTTGGCACTCTTACTGGACCGAAAATAAACATACCTTTCAAGTTCCACACAGCCAAAAATATTGTCCACATTCCTCTACAAACACACACACATACAGATGAAATAACACACACTTCTCCATTTTCTACAGTCCAGAAGTTCTCGTGATGGATCTCTGTCAGCGATCTCAGAGGAAATGTGGGAATCTGTGGCTTGTGTTTGATAAGCGGCTCTGATAATCATGTAGTCTAAACCCTAATTGTGCCTACAAGATAAGATGGCTTTTATTGGGCTTGTTTATTATAAGCTGTGTGTTTTGTACAGAGAATGCGCCACTCTTTGGACAGTTTGTTTTGTCTGGGTGTGGATTTGGGTGCTGTGTGGACTGACGGGCGAGTGGTTGGGTGCCACTGGCCTGTCATGTGGGTGAGTATGGGGCATGGGTCCAGATGGAAGGGTGAACTCTCTGGCTGCTATTTGTAAAGTGATACATTTCAATATATGCTGAGGGTTGGAGGGCAACGTTAGGGTCTCGGGATGAATGGTTTAATTTGAGCAAGCAGCCCTGAGTGACAGAGGTTACCATAATAATCAAACAGAGACCTGGTCTAAAGATGATGTGAAATGAAACGAGTGAACACAGGCTTTTTGGACTGGTTAGACTTTGCGTGCCAACCTAAAACAGGTATTTGTTAACCCAAGTAAACCAGTGCGGTTCCCAAAGATGCTGTTTACATTCGTCTAAGTGAGATTGAGAACGAAGACAGATGAGCAGTGAGTTGAAGAGGTGTTGAATCTTGCTAAATCTGGTCACTTTGAGCAGAGGAAGTGAGACACTGTCTGCAGATGGACTTCTAACGTCCCAGAGGAAACCGCATTCTGTGTGCGTGTCTCTTTGTTTGTACGTTGGACAAATCCGCTTTTTTTCAATCCATGTGGGTCTGCGTGTTGCTAAAGCCTCGGGGAGCTCGGAGGAGGAGGAAAATAGAAAACAGGGACTTGGAGACGCAATCAGGCAAAGAAAGAAAAAAAGGAGGGGTGCTGTTGATTTGACACAGCCAAGGTAGAGCCATGTAACCAGAGAAGTGACAGGCATAGAAGATCAAAGCAAAGACTGAAGAACAACTTGGGGAAAAAAGGTGGAGAATCGTTCTTTTATAAAAGTGCTGAGACCCGTTTCCTGTGCAAACACTCTTCTGAGCTATGAAACAATGTCTGGTTAAAAGGGGCCTTTTTTTACAGGCACCTTTGGTCATATCCCCCACGCACCCTCCTGGGATGTCAGGGCCGACCTGGCTCCCTATGAGCTGTCAGTCTCACCTCCACTCCGCTTTTATTGCTCTGTTTTGAAAGCCTGTGAAGGGGAGGTGACAGACTGCTTATAATTGGACAGGAATTTGCTCGCTGTGGATCACCGGCCAGGTCGCTCTGCCCTGTAGTACCACAGGATGTAAAATATTCAGAAAGTTTTGGGGTTTTATGGTTCAACACCAATGATGTAGAACAATTTACTCAATACCGCCAAGAATGCAAGTTTTTGTGACTTTGGGTTGTATTATGAAGCAACTTTACAATCTAAAACAGTGATTTTGTCTTTAGTATTGTCTTTAATTTAATTTAGTTTTGTTGTATGGTCTGGTTGAGTATTAAAAAGTATGTGTTTAAACATGATCTATAATGTTTTCATATTTGTTTGGAATAAACAACATTGTTTTCTAATGTAATGTATACATACAATCTCAATTAAATCTTTATCAATCCACTCAGCTCCCATAGAGAAGAAATTGAAAACAACATCTCCAATCACTTTGGTCCATTTTGATTAAATTTACATTCATTTTTTCTATATGTAGATAATGCTGAGATCATTGATAAATGAGAAATCAATGATACCAAGTTGAAGTAAGAATTAAAAGCTCTAAAAGCCACAGCTATAAATTCTCACACCAGTAGACATGGTTCTCATTGCTTCTGTAGATGATTATACTGGGTTCTGGAAGACTGTGTTTCATTCTGAGGAACTTAGTGAGCACATGGGGATAAAGGCTACATTTTACATTTTATTCATTTGGCAGACGTGTTAATCCAAATCGACTTACAGTGAATTTAAGGTATACATTTTTTTTTTTATTAGTACTTGTGTTCTCTGGGATCGAACCCACAACCTTTCCACTGCTAGCGCAATGCTTTACCAGTTGAGCTACAGGAACACAAGGCTAAGTGCAGAGGTAACATTCACCTACAGGTGCTGTAGGGCTGAAGACCCCCAAAGCATGAATCCTTCTTACCTGCTGCTCAAATTCAGCCTGACAGATCTGGCAGGCCAATCGGAAAAGAACATATTTTAGACAGCGATGTGTGTGAGAGTAAGAGTGCTTAAAGGGGCTTGCTGTATTACTGTATGACTACTGGAGGTCATACAGGGCTAAAAACAACACATTGTTATGTGGACACATAGGGACAAAGCAAACAGCTCATAATTTAAAGGCCATATGCCTGAATCAGTTGGTGATGGGATGAAGAGAGGAGAGACAGAGACAATACATTGTTTGTTCTAGCTATCTGCATCTTGAATTGTAATATTGTTTAAAAATGCTTACATTCTCATGCAGAATGTATTGGTTAAAGAACTGGCATTCAGATATGTCTCGCACTGTACTGTTGTTATTGTGGCTATGAATGTCAGATTTGTTGGTTATGACTCTTGTTGTGTGATTTTAAATCTATGTATAGTTAGTCAATTCCTTGTTGATTCTTTGTTTACCTTAAACTCCTCTAACAAAAAAGTTACAACAAACTGGTGTCAGGTTTTCTAGTATCAGCAGTGCTGTACCTGATCAAAATCTTATATTGTTTGTTTGGAAAAAATGATTATGCTGTGTTTAATTCTGACATTATTAAAATGTCCTTCCTCAGCAATGTAGATGACTTCCTTACTGACTAGGGCTTCTATCCAGATGAGCCGTTCTTTCACGTGTACTGACCCACCAGAACTGTTTTTACTGCATATCTACGTTCAGCGCAAGTCCAGTTCGATTTTCCAAGCATGGGGAGCAAGCGTGCTTTTAAACAAAAGTGAGCCCACCCCTGCATGTAGAGGCCTATTTAATGAAGAGTCCACCGCAAAGAGGTGGGTAACATTTTATACTATTTATTGATTCAGTAACAATCATAATATGATGCTTAACAGATCTATATATTAAGATTAAATTGTTTCATTTCTATTTAAAAAGAACATTGGTTTTCAGTCAAGCATTATATAATGCATTGTTTTAAATGAAAAGTTAAACTGTTAAACTTAAATGAAAAGTTAAACTGTGCTACATGCTCCAATTGCAACAAAGGAAGGTTACTAATTTCAGTGGAGAAACATTACAGTATATATGGTTACATTTTTGTTTCCGAATAGTTTTATTTAAACATTTTATATTTTTTAGGTTATAGGGGTTTGCACTATAGTTTGCAATCCCCCACTAAAATGTCACTGATTGACCTACTAACTAGCTGTTTATCCAATTAGAAAGTGTGGGATAATGAACTCTCAGTCACTAACTGGTAACTAAATCACTTTCTTTATAACCAGGTCTCATTATTTAAAAACAACACAAATACATGAACTGCTAACTGGATGACTTTATTCCTAGGAGATATTTATTTATTTAAAATTGACTAACTAACAGTGTCCAGGATTCTTTAGGTCTTTTAACAATTCATTTCTAGGCTGTTGAATTCTACCTCTATTAAAACTTTATTTAATTGTATTTACTTGGTAAGTCTATGTTGCATGTGTCTATTAATTGTAAAATAAAAGTACTGTGAATTTATGTTCATTTTTAATTAATCACAAAACAGTGCCTCCTAAGATTTTGCCCTTTGCTGCTATAATAAGCATGTGAATTACAAACTGATGAACTGAGTGAATCATCCTCAACTGCAAACAGAATAAATATTAAAGAAGCACTGATGAACTTTGTGTTTTGTGGAAATTTATTTTACAGACTTTCTCTGTGACAAATGACTATATCTACAAAAGAGTCTGGGGTTAATACAGCACAGTATAAAACAATTGTTTAGTTCCCCTACATCATGTTTAGGGGACGTTTTCCTTATAATCTGTGTAGGCCAGTACATACTAATAAATATGTCAGCACAAACATTTTTGTGTACCTAAAAATGTAGTTTTTTTATATAAAATGTACATTTTACATAAGTTGTCATTCAGTTTATATTGGCCTGGCAATATCTAAAAAATGCAATGGTAAAAAAAGTTTTGTTATTAACATACAAAATGCAGTGTTAAAAAAGACTATATAATACACCTGGTTGAGTAAAAATATTTATAAAATAATTTCATGCCAAACAGCCTAATGTCAATAACTTGAATATTCATAATAAACGTAATTAAAATACTAATGCAAGTTAAAAAAAAACATACAAGAGCACACTGTAATCTGTCTTATTACTTGTGGTTACAATTTTTACATTTTTTTAAGCTAATTTTCAGCATTAGGTCTCACTACGTCCTCTACTTCAATGACTTCCACGATCAGATCTCTGATAGTCTTCACGCTGTCAGCGGTTTCTTCTACATCTGCGTCCTCAGCAGCAGATATCTGCTCTGATAAACTTGTGCTTTCTGCAGTGCTGTTGTGGTTCACCAACTTTGTTATTAAAGCAACAGCGCCCTCTACTGGGACATCAGGGACAGAGTCAAGAGTAAGAGAAGCATCCAGTCTATGGCTGTCTTTCTCTAGGTTTGTAGCCTTCCCATCACTAGAGGGCACAGCCTCACAGACCGCGTTTTCCCCAGTGTTTTCATTGGAAGCAATGATGTTTTCGGTTGTGGTTACGTTATTGTCTATAACACACACGTCTGGGAGAACTTCAGGGCTGATTTTTGTCATAATGTCAGCCTGGACAGTGTGGACACATGCCTCAATGATTTCAGACTGAGGAGGAATTGCATCTTTACTGTCTTCATCTGCTGCAACACTAACACTCTGAGAGACCTCTATATTGACTGATTCATGGGTCTGAGCAGGAGAATCAAGACTTTCTGCATTAGGTCCAGCTGTTGAGTCGAGATAAACTGCATGGCCAGAACTAACAGAGGAAGAGGAACCACTAGCATCCTGTTTGTTAGATAATGATTTCTCTGTAACGCCACCTTTTACTTCAGAAGAAGGTTCCTCTGGTCTTGAAGAAGATGAATCTTCTGCAGATAAGACGGTTTCAGGTTTGGCTGAAGAAACCTCATCAGATGTGGTTGGTGCCGCTTTGGTCTCTGACATGGAGGTGTCAGGTTTGGAGGTGACCAATGTGACTGTTACAGCATCAGATGAGGAGGCCTCTGGAGCTGGAGATGTGTGATAAGGTAATGTTGATGGAACTGTTTCAGCAACACTTGGTACTGCTGAGGGTTCCACTGATTCTGGAGAAGACACTGTAATGGTTACTGAAGGTATGACTGAAGTGTCACATTTCTGATTGGTCTCCTCAATGATAGTTCCTCCTAATGGAGAGGTGGGCTTCTGTTCTGACTGCTGAGAGAGGGCCACAGAGGCCAGCGCTACAGGTGGGCTGGATGGGGCGGACAGGGGCGGAGTCCGACTGTCAGCCAGGCTGCTCTGACTAACACAGTGCAGGTCAGTGCTGTCACCAAACAGGTTGTTCTTCTTCAGACTGGCTGCCTCCTTCACCACTGTATAACATATGGATGAATATATTTATATTAGTAATTTGAAACCTACAATCTCTCTGACATTTAAGGCAGCTAATACAATTAATACAGTTTACCTTTGTTAACTTCATTATTAAGAATGTTGAGTAATATATTCTCATAGACATTCTCCACTTGAACAAAGTTTGTGTAATCAGCAAAGACGAATTGTTCAAAATTTTGAAGCTCCTACAAAAAGAGCAAAGAAAACATTTTCATAACAACAGCTCTGATAGCAATGAACTGTAAACATTTATCACCACAGTATTTAAGCAATAGCACCATGCTATATCTTGATTTTGTAAAGACTAAAAAACAGTACCAGTCAAAAGTTTGGAAACATTTATTCTTTATTAATTCTTTATTTTTTGTATAATTCTTTATTTTTTATAATAGTAAACTAATTTCATAAACTATGAAATAACACAAATATAACTTTGGGATTGTCTTGCGACTAAAGAAAAATGAAAATAAATTCAACTAGGTTATATTGTAGCATAATCAATGTAGTCACCCTTTGTCTAAAATTTACAAAATAGTTTTCTGGACATTTTACCACATTTAAGGAATAAATGATA
Organism: Ambastaia sidthimunki; assembly: GCA_036877625.1. Classification (NCBI taxonomy): domain Eukaryota; kingdom Metazoa; phylum Chordata; class Actinopteri; order Cypriniformes; family Botiidae; genus Ambastaia; species Ambastaia sidthimunki. Next base: position 9,860 of record JAZGTK010008597.1, read on the forward strand.
CATACAGTTTTGCAGCCAGGAGCCAGATTTCTCCTGATGGCAGGTAGAGTGATGTCAACCAGGGCTTCCTGAAATATCTTCTTTCTAACAGTGCTGCTGTCATAGTCAAATTGCTAAAGGGAATAAATAAAGTTGATAATGTTTTAGTGACAAATATTCTATTTATTCTATTCTCAAGATGATGCACTACTATCTTGCTTGGTATATGTGAGCAAACCCAACCTTGAGGACACGTAGCTTTGCTTTCTCCATGACTGAAGCCTGTTTGTCAGGTTTATCCTTTAATCCGGAGTCAATCAGCAGTTCAAATGTGAACACAGCATTCTCCATCAGCTAAACAGAGTGGAACAAACAACAGGGTTACTGTTCATACATCTTCCACTTCGTTAAGCTCTACAAAATGTAGGGGGAGCCAAAACCGACAAGTGTGAGGTGCTCACACTAGACATTTGTGCTCAGTTGACTGTCCAAGATCTGAACGTTGAGGCAATTATAGTTGACGAAGATGACCAGCTATTTAATTACATGAAAATTACATCTGAAAGTTCCACCAAGTTTACTAAAGCTCAACCAAAGCACTAATTTACTACGAGCTGTAAGTAATTGGTCTTGCTGTGGCCCACCTGCTGCATTTGACTCTGGGTGCCGTGAACAATCCGAGTGGAGTTGGAGAACTTGAAGCGATTGCGGAGTTCCTGTAGCTGTTCCTTCAAGACGTTCACATGCTGGTAACAGTCCTCCAGCCGGTCATGACCGACCTGCCGCAGAGCCTTAATATGCAGGAATTAAACTCATGAGATCTTAAGGGAGATGAGAATGTGTTTATTAACTCATATGGTTGATATTCCAATATTATCAATAATGTCAGCTCTTTATTGATTTAAGTTCCTCTCCAAAGCAAATATTTAACCTAATTTAAGCCTTATTTAACCTTAAAAAGCAGATAAATATTTATTTTAAGGACTTTTGCCAGAATGAGACTAGCATTTATTTATACATGTCTTACTTTCTGTAGATCTTCCGTGACTCCGCCCTGTGGGAAATCCTTGCAGATTCGGGTCAGCTCGTCCTCTAATAGCAACCTCATGGCCTGGAAGCCTGTACTGACTGGACCCATCAGCTCCTCCAGAATAGAAGACAGGTACGGGACCACGCTCTCTGTACAGTATTTCATGGCTGGCTCTGACACCATAGCTTAACACAAATGGAAAGGTGTTCAACAAGGAAAATTAGACTATAAAATTACATTTGTTATTTCTTATTGTGTATCATTGTGTGAAATTATTATGTGATGATTATTCTATCATTACTGTGTTAGGTGTACCAAATTACCTCAAACAAATTATTAATTACTACATTTGTTTAACTCATTTTATATTATTTTTATGTACCACCTAGAGTATTTAGTTTTAAACGTACAGCTAAAATATTAGTATAATTAACATACATTTTATACTATATTGTTGTACATATTTAGCTATATTTACTATACTTAGCTATGGATAATATTTTAGGTGCACTACTATTTGAGATTTGGTGGGTAATGGTGAGTTTTATGAAGAAAATGTGCTATTCAACCCTATATTAATCTATACTGCATGTATACACTAATGGGGTTGAACGTTATATATAGAAGTGACAGTGTATGGACACACTGTCTATACCTTGCAGTTTAGTTTCCAGGAACGTCTGTGAGTTGATGATCTGGTCCATGTCTGAGCGGATGAGCGCCTCCTGCTGTCTGTTAGCCTCTCTGCACTCAGTTTTCAAACTCTCTAGTCCCTCTCGCAGCTGCTCCTTCACGATCTCGTAAGTTGCTTCCACCGTCTAAGCACACAAGCAAAAAACAGAAAACAAAAACAGCTCATTAACATACTAAACATGGCAACATAAACCCACTCCATCACAAACACAGAGCTGCCTTTGTGTAAATATCGCCCAATGGCAAACAACACTTTATAGAGTTGCAACCTTGTCCAACGGTTACAGGCCATGGAGGGAAAATTATGTTTCACTGATGTAATAAGCTGAAAAATACAACTAAAAATACACCTGTTTCACAAACACCTGAATAATTATTAATGTTGTAACGTTTATATCCTGTTCATCCTGTCTTTCAGAACTGTTCCTATCTGTAAATGTGGTTTTGTAGACTGGACTTGTTGGCTCTTATGGCAAAATGTTAAATGCTGTGTGTGTGTGTGTGTGTGTGTGTGTGTGTGTGTGTGTGCGCAAGTCTGTGTGTGTATTTACTATCAGGATTTGCTATCAGGATGCGAAGAGACTTCACCAGCGTAACAAGAATGTTTCTGGAAAAAAAATCACCTGAACAAACCAAAAGTAAAATGTTGCACAACACGTCGTGCTAAAGTACAGAGCTTGAGACACTGTAGAAGCCTAAGAATAGAAGTGTAGAGCAGGCTGATCTCACTGACCACAAACCACACCCTCTTCCTCTCTGCCTTCTTCCCCTTCAGCTTGGGCAACAGCTCTGTCTGCAGAGAGTGCAGTAGCTCCTCCATCACCAGATTGGCCAGCACCTGCAGAAAGGCAGATAGCGTTATTGAATGTGGGAGGGCTGGTGTCACAGCAGATGCAGAGTTTTGTATTGACACAGGACTGAGACACAAATCACCCACATGCTACTGACTCAGAATTACTGCCTTCTTGTAATATCATAGCAGTGAATCAGTCTGCAATAGATTTATTATACAGACACAATCAGCAATATTGGGTTCTGTGTAGATGATTAGTTATTTAGGAAAGAAAGTTCTCGCTTTCAGCTAATTTTAATATACAATATGCTCTGGAGTACTTATCCATGATCTCCCTTTTCTCACATATTAAATTAATTTAAACATTTTGTGTCTATTTATTTATTTATTTATTTATATGTCAAGTCACTGATCACCCTGTCTGTGTTTATTTAGTCAGTCACTAACTTATTGGTTACACATATCAGCTATAAAATGCTCAAAATGTTCTGCTTTTAGTTCCCCTACACAGTAACACCTTTGCCACCAAATCAGGGTTGAATATGGGGCCTAAGAATAGTTAAGGGAAGGCAGAGGTGTTTCCTTGAGTGGCTACAGGACATCCTGTGAAACCCTGCTGTGATCTCAAGATCTGATAGAAAAACAGGCAGCAACAATAGAGATTTTGGTATCAGAAACAGCATAGCAAAGATTTGTGGTGCATTATTGTATTTTTCTCCATACTGGTTGGTTAGAAGTTTTTTATTGGCACATACATATGACACATACACATACCTACATACATACTTATTGAGGTGAGGTGTTTCAAAACCACCCAGAAAAAAAAACAATATTTTTTTATATATGCATAAACCAACTGTTGTTACCAAATGTTTATTTTTCTTTTGATTTGCCCGTTTTTGTTTATCCTGTTCTATTCTACAATGTTTATGCTAAAATAATTTGCATTTACAAAATTCTCAGTACATATGAAATGTTAAGTATATATGACTACAAGCCCAGCATGAGATCTCAATGAGCCTAAAATGAGATGTTACCAGCATGTCATCCCTAAATCACTGAGCAGTGACACTGTCCACACAGTCACAGATTCCACCGGCCAGCTGCTGACCACACTGCTGTATGACAACAGCTTTAATCACATAGTAATTAAAACAGGTTCCACACAGTGCGGTTCCAGTGGTCTGGATTCATAAACTGTATCTGTGTGGTCAGTTTATCACGATAGAGACATGATTCATCTCTGTCAGTAAAATAAGTGAACAATACCATTCTGGTAACCCATTCTTTGGGTTTACACTTGTTTTTGTGTGGCTTGTGAGTAACGTTGTGAAATGCCCACCTCACAGTCGGTGCCCACCAGCATATCCCATGATTCATAGTGCCCCTTCTCCTGCCTGTAGAAGTGAATGGCCTTCAGGAAAGCCTGTACCTCACACGTCATACTCTTCAAATAATCTGCAATGAGATTATAAAAGGGAAGAGAGAGAGAATAATTGTTTGACTTACTGAATTGATTGTGTAATCAGCATCACATGAACAGTTCTCATAAAGTTCTCTTTTGTGGTTGTAGATACTTAAAAAATAAAGGAAGAAAAAGAAACGGTTTCAGGAATTAAGAAAAATAAAGAGCTAATCACCTAAAAAGACAATTAAGAGACTTATCGTAACAACTTAGTGGGAAGAGAAAGAAACAAATCTGACCGCTACGTTTATTAGCGACACGTGCTAAGGCTAACAACGCTATTACTGTTTCTCATACTCACAGTTAGGAGTTGTTGCACAACCCCAATTTCAAATTTAACGCTGACATTTATAGTGCTCTGTTTGTTCTACTTACATAAATAATTCTACAAATGTGGTTTACTAAGGAAAAGTGTGCTATTACAAGTGATAAAACCCATGATTTATGATGTCTGATAAAACCCAAGCTGTGTCTACAGACCAAAATATTCATTAGAGGCTCTTCTGACCTAGACCACTAAGCCATCACATAGCAATGGGCTTGCAACCATTCACAACACCAGCATCATGAAGATGACTAAGCATCACATACATTTTGCTCTGAAAGTAACTTTTAATATACATTTTAAAATCGTAATAACAATTTGTTCAAGCACAAAGATGAGAAAACTGCATTTTCCATTCAGTTCAACTAGCATAAAGCTAGCATAAAGTTCAATAGAGGAGGCCTTCCCCACACGTAGGTAGGAAGCTTTGCAATTCTAGATATTATTAGTATATCATCATAGACTACCAAAGAGCAGATAACTGATGAGAGAACAGTGGTTCCCGCATGTGGCTTGAGGTATTCAGTCAGTCTTTCTACTAAAATACAGAAGGTGTTCATGGTTAATTTTGGGTGGATGTATTAGTCAGTACAGAATCTGACGGAATTAGTACTTGCATTTTAAGTCAACCGAAATTGAGAAGGAAATAAACATTCTTGGCGATACAGTAGTTCACACATGCACTCTGAGACTGTCTGGTGTTGATCATTTGTTTTGAGTGGTGAGGTTACCTTGGTTCTGATGGCGAATGCAGTCGTTCAGGACTGAGACGAAGCGGGCCCTCTTCTCCTCCTGCTGGAAGCAAAAGTACGAGTCTCGTCTGTATGGAAGCCTCAGGTACACAGGAAGAGGACCAGGAACTGCCACTATAGGAATGGATGACTCTTCCTTAGAGCCTAAAGAACAAGCAAAGATTCATTCAAATTATAAGTTAATTGCATTGGCTATGCAAGACCAAAGGTCAGATGACAAACTCACCATTAATATCAGGGAAATCTTTGTCTACAACGGCAGTGTATTTTTCCTCTGAGGTCAACACAGTGCCCCCTGTTGTCAGGAGTTTGTGGCGTGCAGGGGTTCCTTTTGTATAGGTCTGGATGCATAGAGAAGTACAACAGTGTGAATTTTGTATCACCATTGAAAGTGGCAATTTTGCTGAAATGATGAAAGAGATCTCATGAGGACCTGCTGGCTATCGTGTAGCTCCAGGCTATAGTCAGCACGGACCACCACAAATCTCTCTTTCCACTTCCTGTTGTCATCAAAGTACAGCATGCTGTCCTTGTACAGGACCTCTGAGGCCTGCAGAGGCTCCTGTGAGGTGAAATATACCAGTAATGTGTCAGTAAGAGAATTTAAAATAGAGAGCATGTAGAAAAATATAGTGCAACTGATTAAATTGTATCATCTCTATCATGTCACCAGACGTCAAATTTATCCAACGTCCATACTGTAGATAGTAACCTCTGATGTTTTAACTATTAAATGTTTGTTTGAATAACTGTTCTAATTCAAAAAATGACTAAATTGTTTCTGTATAACACATACAGAAAAGAGACATATAAGAGACATATAAATGGTTATATATAACATATAAATGGTTACATGTTGTCAATAGTTTGAAAAATTTAATTAAATGGCTCATTGACACAAAAAGGAGCAGATTACATAGTATAACTCTTGTGCTGCAGTACATTTGCACACTCTGCAACACTGTGTTATTTAGAGCAGTTTCCTGTGTCTGATGAACATATATTTCAAACCATTAATATATGCTGTTGTGTAGGGTGGTTGTGCTCTCACCTTCTGTTTAAGCAGCTGGGCCTGGGCTGCTCTGTGCTGCTCCACTTCATCCTTTAGATGGGAAAAGAAGGCAACACAGCTCTGTCTCCTGTAATGAGGACTGAAGTTCTTCAGCTCAGCTTCTGTCCGGCCTGCAAACACAGGAAATGTCAGATGTATCCTAACACTGATACTGTCAGTAAGTACACTCATGCAGACACTTAACAAAAGCACCTTATAGTGTTTTCAAGGTATTCATTTTATAGATTGTGTGTTTACTGTTTGATTCCCTAGTTTCATGCTGTAATTGAACTACTGGAACACCTGCTGTAACTTTTCTCATCAAAAAAATAAATAAAAAAATAAATTTGTATACCATTTGTATATTGTATTGTATAACTTATGTACATAGTCATTTGTGTATTGTGATTTTGAAAAAAATTCCAAAATTCAAATTTTCCAAAATTTCATTGTACATGTACAGTAACATTAAATATCCTATCCTAATGTCAGGCATAATCACACTTTACCTTAACATGTGAATGGTTAAGAAAGTTATAGCATCAACAAGGGTGTTAATCCACCAATATGTTTAAGATTTAGCACGTCATGGTGATTGAACTATGAGACAGGCATCAGTTTAATACAAACAGTGAGATCATCTGTCTTATTGTTCCTGAAGATAAGAAAGACACTGACACATTCCAGACCACTTCTGTGATGCATAATCTGGAAGATGAGGCCAGAGCTTTACCACTCCATTGCACTGCCAAAATAACACACAGCAGAGTCCATTTCATCCGTCTTCCACTGCACAATCCAAAGTCTAAACTTCTCTTCCAATAACTTTTAGGCATGGATCCCAATTTCCAAGTTTGCAAGGGAAAATATCCTTTGAATTTCCTTGGAAATATTAATCATTGCCAAGGAAAAAGGAATGAATTCTGATTTTCTGGATAGGGTTATAATTGGCTACAGACATAATTTACAGTGTACATTCCTAATAAGACATGCTATATTAAATAGCACCATTGCTTTGTAAAACAGTGCCTGATGCAGTTCTTACAATGGACCTACACCACAATGTTTCTGAAAATACAGTTATTGTATGGACCTTATTGAATCCTCCTCCTGTTCAGCCAAAGTGGTCTTTTACTCAGAGCAATGATTGTTAATCAGTGGTCTGAGCGTGAATCCATATCATCATCCAATTTGAGCCAAGGAAGATAATGAACCACAAGAAGCTGCAATTTTCAAAGTTAAAATTATGGCTGACAGACCTCTAAACAAAACAAACAATGTCCTATTACTGATCTCAGCTGCAGAAACCTGGTCTTTGGTCCCAGAACTCAATACTGGCCTATTCCTGACAGGAATGAGTGGTGAAGTCGGTGAAGTCCAGTGCGGTTCTTGTGGATGATCTAACACAAACTCATTGTTTTGACATACTGCATTCTGGTTTGCATGTCAAAATGTTGTAGAACTGCCTAAAGTCTGACCTCATTGCTGCTGCTTCTAAATATTCTGCCATTGCTCAGCTGTTACTATTGGTGAGACTATACAACCTACTACATTACTGGCAAAAAACAACTTAAACTGTTGCTTATCAGTAATCTTCACTTCACATAGTTTAATCCTGTATTCTCACTTATATTGTATCACAGTGTGTGAAGAGTTTTACATGCTGGGCAAACTTCACCAATAGAAAACAAACTGTAGCTACACGTAAGTGCCAAAACATCTTGAATAAATTAAAAATGAAATCCAGTTATTTAAAAAAATAACTTCTACCAGATGTCCTTATTTGAAAGTGATTTTTTTTGTCTCTTAAGGGAATTTTCTGTTACATAAGACTTCAGAGACTTTGGGACAAATATATGTTTAAATGTGCTGTTATAAAATTTGATAGACTTAAAGCGAATTAAGTGAAAACAGGTTAAACTGCTCTGTGGAGGACAGAGATTAGATAATCATTTCCTGTGAATACACACACACTTTTAAGAGCATATCTGTGCAAACTCAGCAAATTTTATCTTCTAAGATACAGGCACATCCTGCAACTCAAGATACCTGTCTTCCCAGGGGAACAATAGTTTGTACACAGTCAAACACAGTCAAAATTCACCGAGTTCTGGGGTTTTAAATCATTTCATTTTGTTGACTACTAAACAATAGCATTCACAAGAGAGAAA